>VZTL01063845.1:30993-43774 GCA_013400535.1 Scopus umbretta
AAAAAAAAAGTAGTGCCTACCTATAAAACAAAGAAACTAGCCTAATATGAATTAGCATAGATTTGCTTATAAGAGTCAAATAATTTGAGTGGCATGCTGTAGAAAGTTAAGCACTCCTGTTACAGCTGTAGTATGATCTGAACTTGGCTTGAAATATGGCTTGGCTTTAAGCAACACGATTTATTTATGGCTCTTATTTCAGCAAACACCTCTGTTCTGAGTGACTAGCTGTAAGCATTTCCTGAGGTATACAGACTATTTTTTGTGTCTTCTAAATAGCTGTACTGCTGTTTTCTCTGGAATACTAGCTTCTGAGCTTCCAGTTTGAGTTGGAGGTCTTCCATTTGCTGAGAATTGCTTTACTGACAAGTTTTTAATCGTTTAGTTCAAAAAATCCTTATTGTGGTTGAAGACTTAAGGGTAAAGTTTACCCCTGGAAATGTAGGGGAGAGGACTTGTTCTCGCAGTGCTTTGTGTAGGATATTCATGCTATAAAGAAAGTATTCTTCTGTACCATGGGGTCACTATGACAGCATAAGCATAGCTCCTTCTAAAGCGTTAGCAGACCTACATTGCCTTAGTTTCATCTCTTTGTGGGTACTGGCTTTGGTGGGTGCTGTACAAATACGTGTCGTTGGAGCCGGGTTTGTAAACAGTTGTCCTTTAGGTGCTGCCACAGTAAATGGAAACAGAAACACAGATGCAGAAACGTGAAAAGGATCAGACGTGCTGACTGAGGTCCTTCGTCAGACCTCACTTGTCACAGATGATGTCATTCGTAGGAAGCGTTTTTTCTGCAAATGCACATTCTTGCGCTTTGCCTTTCTTGATGCGTTGAGTCAGACTTTCTCAGGTATGGCTGTATCTTGCATGCCTTGAAAAATTTGGTTCCGAATTTACTTTACTTCCTGCTTCCTCTGGAATCTTGTTACTGACTTCTATTTCTAGTAGTTTCTCAAATTACTTTCTTCTTAACACCTCCAGCTCTTCCTGCTTACACATCCTTTTTTTTTTTTTCCTTCCATGATTCATCCATGCCCTCTCAAAAGGCTCAGTAGCACTTAATTTTGAGTTCTTCGTTGCAGCTACGAAGTTTTACTTGTTTGTTTGTCTTTGCATACTTGCAGTTCTGCACCTACCTTTTTCTGTAAGGTACGTACTTGTAACGGGTCTGAAGCGATACCTTTGTTTCACTCTGTGTGGTGCCTTAAAAGGTTATGATTTTACAGAAAAGCAAGAGGGTGGTGGCCTGTTTACGATTCATTTGCTTTATCGGTAGTACAATATTGGTTGTACCACTTCAGATGAAGTGTTTGGTACTCTTCAGGCCTGATTTCCTAAAGTGAAGTTTTAATTCCATCTTTGAAGTACCCATGTAAATACTCTGATTCCCTAATTCTGCTGAATAACTGAATCCCTTCTTGGGCTCAGTATGAACTGTTCGTTACTTCTGGGGATCTAGATTAGATGCCTACTTAAGAGAGATTTGACAGTGTCCTGAAGCTAACAGCAAGCTGGGAGGGACGCGTAGGACATGTCAGTGCAGAGCTGAACGAGGTGTCCCTAGTGCATTATCTACCCTGAAGTCTTAAGAACAGGGATTTGCATAGCGGCATAACCATTTGCTGCCTTGTGTTCTTCCTAATTCGTAACGCTGGCTGCTGTTTTAACAGCAGGGAAGTATTGACTTGATACTTCCATAGTTGTTACTACCCCAAGGTTTCATCCCTGCGTGCTAACAGCTATTCAGAGCCCGTCATTATGTACATAGGTTGTGCTTGTATTTTCTTATGTGCGCTGTTCTGCGACTAACCTATGTTGAATTTCAGCTGTCAGTTTATCTCTTGCCTACTCGGTGTCAGGCTAAAGAAACCTGATGAGATGGAGCTTGCAGGGAAAGCTTTTCACATTACTGTTGTCAACATCTAAGCTTGTTTTGCCAACATTATATGAAAAGTGAGGGTTGTTGCCCCAAAGAACTTGCTGTCCAAATAGCCATGCAAAGAGGGAGGGAGGCAGGTACAAAAAGTGCCTTGCCTAAGGTCATGCAGAAGGTTGATTGGAGAGTTGGGGTTATGCCCTATTGTCCTACACTTGCAACTGTGCAACCAAAACCCACATTCCTTGTGGAGCTGCTTTGTATTTTAACAACAGAAAACAGTAAGTGCTCTTAGCCTTGAACTTTGGATTCTGAAAATAATTCAGCTGAGGAGGAGATGTAATTTGTGTGCTGCAGTCTGTGTAACCGCTTGCCTTCTGAGGTGCTTACCTGAAATCGAGCTTCTGCGGTAGGTTTGTCTGAGTGTGTCGCGGTATTTTACCCTTCTGTGCAGGAGAAAATGTGCATTGTAACCCCACATAGTTTTCATAAAGATAAAAGGAAAAATATGAAAGGCTTCAAAGAGGTTCTTCAACCTCTTAAATCTTTCTTGCTCCACAAACAAAAGTCTAATGAGGGAGTGCTTTCTGTCCTTACAGCACTTAGTGCAAGAGGCCCCGAGCAAGACTCGGATTCATCCCATGTTAAATTAAATTAAATCCCGTGTTCGGGCCTGGGGTTGTTTCTCCCCAGGTGCAGGACTTGGTGCTTCTTGTTGAGCTGATGTTCCTGCCAGCCTATTTCTCCAGCCTGTCAAGGTCCCTCTGGGTGGCAGCGTGACCCTCTGGAGTACCAGCCACTCCTCCCAGGTTGGAGTCATCTGCAAACTTGCTGAGGGTACACTCTGCCCCATCATCCAGCTCATTAAGACGTTAAACAGGACGGGACCCACTATGGAGCCCTGGAGTACACCACTCGTTATTGGCCTCCAACCAGACTTCGTGCCGCTGATCACCACCCTCGGGGTCCGGCCATTCTGCTGGTTTTCAGTCTGCCTCCATGTCTGCTCATCCATCCCATACTTCCAACAGCTTCTTTATGAGGAGGATCTTATGGGAGACAATGTTTGAAAGCCTTACTGAAGTCCAGGTAGATGATATCCGCTGCTCTCCCGTTGTCTACCATGCCAGTCATTCCTTTATAGAAGGTTAATCAAGTTGGTCAAGCATGACTTCCCCTTGGTGAATCCATGATGACTGCTACTGATGATTTTCTTCTCCTTCATGAAAAGAGTCTCCACGATTAGAAATTCTGCTTCAGAATCTTAGAAATAAATGAAAATTCTCTAAAAATTGGAAAAGAGCAAGAGCATCCACCTGCTTACAGATGCCTCTAACGTTGCTGGCATGTTCTAGAACAGCTACAAGGCTATAAAGCTGCTCCTTTCCCCCATAAAGCAAGAGCCGCTTGTGATGGTGGAGAACTTGCTGTGTTGCTTACAAGCACCTTCTGTACCAGTAAGTGCAGTACTGTGTGGTAATGATTGACTCCTTAGGAGAATTCATGCCTTTAGGTGATGAGGCAGATGTCCTTCAAAGAGGAACAGGGGATTGATTGTGCTAGCAGTCTGTTAATTTGCTGTCAGCTGAGCAATGAGAGAGACTATACAGCCTGTCTGCAACTGGAGGGTTTATTTGCTACTTTGAAAACACCTCTGTTTTTTTCAGGACCTGGATTTCTAAACCTTACATTTGCATTCCTATATGGAAGGCGACCCTTCAAGAGAGACAGGCACTGTGGTGGGTTGTCGTGCCACCACTTCTAGAACAGACTCCAGCTACTTCTTGGTGGCAGTCGGCGCCGGAGTTGAGGTTTCACCCCTGTGCCAGAGGAAAGAATTGAGCTTTTGTGAAATTCTGGATCCATCAGCCAGCAGATTTGGCCTTCTGCTATGCTGAGCTGTGGAAGAGGTGGGTTTTTCATAGATGGGCTTGGGAATTACTTTTTGAGGGTAGTGTCTGGGCTTGGGAATTTTTTTGGTGTGTCCTATAGGCAAGATTTCTAATGAAGGACTTCCCTCTTGCCCTGTGATGCTGAAGATTTTATTCTAGCTGCATAGCAGTTAAAGACCAATCCCGGAGCCTTGATTATCCGACCAGTTTGATTTATGTGAAACTTCACTATTTTTCTCACGTCCTCAGGGCCTGTCCTCTCCTTTGAAACCCCACGGACTTTCAGAAACGTGGAGGCTTTGAGTTAGTGCTAGACTAAACGCATCGACAGGGAGGCACTGATAGGCAGCAGGTGACTGACCCCGTGCAGCACGTTCCTCCAGAGTATGATGGAATCTACATAACAGCAGAAATAAGAGTGGTCCTTGTATCTGCTCTCTGAATAGAGGTGCTGTGTGACCGTGGAAGAACAAAGCAACTCCTGCAGAACACTGCTCTCACAACGGCACCAACTTCAGGTTATCAACTGTAGAAGGGACTTTTGTGAAGTCCAGCTGGAGATGGTCAGGCAGCTCCTGGCACGACGCGTGATACTTGACTCTGTGTTTAATAAGTGAACCTCAGTTCTGTCCTCTTTTGGCCCAAAACTGCATTTCAGGCAAGTATTTTTTTTCACCTGCGATGTAAGTTTAGTGGATAAATACACCTGCTTTTCTTTTTTCTGAATGTTGGCTTGTTGTGGTGTTCTGGAGAAACAACTTTGAGCTAAGGAGGTAGGAGTACTGGTGCTCAGAGTAATGCGGGAGATGGCTGTGAGTATTTCGAGGTGTTGATTGATTAAATAACTGGTCTGTGTGTGAGAGGAGACAGATCTTGTGGGAAGGCTCTCATCTGTGCCCGTTATGCATTTGTTCACTGAAATTAACCTTCTCAGAGGACTGCAGTGACATGTTAGGGAGCATAGAAGATAATAGGATTTTTCAAGGATGCAAAAACTGGAAATTATATGAGTTGCTTATAACGTCAGCCAGCTCTAGAGCCTACAGGCCTTAACCCCTGGGCAGCTCTAGATGTAATCATAGATATTCATGTCTTATGTCAGGAGGAACAACGAGTAGCTGCTCCTTTCCTCTCCTCACAGAAGGATCTGTGAACTCTGAAACTTGGTTTAAATGAGCTTTTAGGATGGTGATATCACCCTTCTCTTTCTGCAGGCCAATGGGTTAAATGTGCTGTTCGCCTTGAATATCCAGGGTGATTTTACCTGCTATTTACTGCAAAAAAATCTTTTGTCACTCAAGATGCAACTCAGCAAGTTAGTGGTGAGGAGGAGAAAACGGACTAAAGTCTGCAGGACTTCTAGCTGCTGAAAAAAGGTGGGCAAACCTAAAGTCTTCCAGTTTTGTGTTCCTCAAGAGGGAGAAACAGATGACAAAGTCCCTGTCCGTACGCCTGCGCCTGATCGCTTACCTCGAATTATGCAGTAGCTGACCATAAATACAGATGTGATCCCGTGGTGAGCTGTGCTGCTTTAGTGATCTCGCTGTCTGTCTGTGTTCAGGTGGGGCTGGGCGTTGCTCCTGGATTTCTGTATGCAGGAGCAAACCCACAGCTTTCCATATCGGTACGCAAAGTCCTACTTGAATGGGGGGGAAAAATAGACATTGAGGTGCAGAAGCTGCAACGGAAGATCAGAGAGGTGAAAGCCAAGGAAAACATGGCAGTTAATTGGAGAAAGAATAGCATGCATGCTTCTGCAGATTTTTCCTCTCATATCTTCTTTCTGTGATTTCTGATCCCTGCTGAGCTCATGATTGCAGCTTTACAGCATTTCTTTTCCTTTTGGCATCAGGAAACAAGGAAATCCCAAAGCACGGGGATTCGTGCTGCATTTCATTCTTGGTAGTATAGAAATGCAAGAGCACAGTCTTTCGTCTTGTATCCAAAGAGCGTTAGCACACCCTAAGGTTTCAGCCCCATAGATGTGGGCAGCAGGGGACAGGGGACCGAAGCTCTGCTCCCACCAGACCGTGTCGCCTGGTCAGGACGCCCCGCTGCCCTGCTTTGGCAGGCCTGGTGCTTGCCTGCCCATCTCCCAGCAGTTGTAGCACGCTCTCTCCAGCACTGCATTTGGTTTACGAGCCAAACCAGCTAACGCTGGGGATGGCTAAAGCAGGCGGCAGTGATTTTTGCAAGGATGCTTTAAGCGGCACATGCTAAAAGCCCAAGACAACCTCAGCTATATGGAAAACAGGATCTTTCCCAGGAAGCTGACTAATTCTTTCCTTGATTCTCTCCTGCTTCTTACTCCTCCTTTAGGAAAAATGTGGTTTTCATTTTCCAAAGGAGTTTTTAAGCATCTTGCCACTTCATAGCCCTTGAGTTGTTTTTCCTCTCCCAGTCTCTGAGGTGTGATCTCTAGCCTCCACTTGAGAGCTTGCAGCAAGTCAACAGCTCAGGAATCCATGTGGTCCTGCCGAGACAAAGGTCTTCACCTCATCACAGATTTCTCCTTTTGCCGTGGGCAGAAAGCTGGGTAGCTTTTTTGGACTTTGCTGCTTCAAACTTGCAAGACTTGTATAGCAACTGTGAACCAAAACTCAAATGATAATCTAGCAAAACACACAAAGCTCCTCCAGCACCCGCTCCTCTTGTGAGGATGGGAAGAGAAAACCGGTGGGTTTTGTGTCATTTGAGGCACTTCAGGAAAATGCTGGGACTCTGCAATTGTAGTGATGCAGGGTTGTCACTGGAAGAACATATGGGCTGGAGCAATTCCCAACGGCTACTCTTCCCCCTTTGTAGGAGAGGGTGATGCACTCACCCAGCAAAATTTAAAGACCTTTCTGGGGAATTAATTATATGGCAATGAAATATACTCAAACCAGGATTCAGGTGTTTGCTTCAAGCACAAATTGAAGAGGGAGACCCAGGAGCTTGCAGCCCATCTCCCTGTACCATGCCAGTTAAAGCTGTGCACGTCATCCCATACAACACAACACAGTTGCTTCCGTAGATGCCGTCCCAGAAGCATCACATTCACCTGCAAGGGCTCAGCTTTTCTGAGGAAGTCAGGAATTTAGGGATAAAAAGGAAATCAAGTCCGGAAAACGTCTCCAGGCATCACCGTATTATTCATGTATTTCCCTCACCACCACCCTTTGCTATATACCTGATCATTTCAAAGTGTTTTGCTTAGTTTTATTGCTGTCTAGGAGGTTGCTTGCTTCATGGGCAAAGCCTGATGGTCTTTGTTTTTCCTGCAGCACTTTTGCAGGCAAAGCTTGGGGAACATAAAAGCCAGGAAGCTTGAGTCTACTATAAGTTTTTATATTAAAAAAACATGATGTTGGCACCATAAAATCAATACATACTTTTTTTTTTTTTCTGATTTAAAAAAAAAAAAAAGAAAAAAGGATTTAACTACATGGCAAGGATTTGCCTCAACAAGCCTGGACTGTGTGAAATAGAGTTAATTATTTGCGTACTCTGGATGCCTCGGAGGAAGGATGGAGATGTTTCTCCAAATGTGACATTTTCTCTTCAGTGCCAAGTTGGTGTCTGGTAGCAGTTCAAAGCCATGGAAATCAATGGAGAAGGGGAGACTGAGTTTCCTGCATAGGGAAGAGCAAAATCACATTTAGAAACCTGCTCAAGCAGGCAGCTGCAGAAAAGCCACTGTGTATCTGGCAGCGGGTGGTGCTGCTGCAGTAATTACTGCCTGCAGATCACTTCTGGGAAATGCTGTCTGGTTCCTTAACGGGACCTTTCTCTCCAAAACCCAACAGCTGATGGCTGCGTGCAAAGCAGGAGACCAGGATGCAGAGCGGTGCAAGGGACCAAGAGCACCTGATCCTAAGTCTTGACCTGTATCTCTCTAATCCAATCTTGTCTCAACACCTTTACAGAGCACCTAATCTTTGTGATATGAAGATGCCAGCTCTAATACCAGAGGTTAGCAAAAAGTAATCTGTCTAGGTCAGGCTGCAGTGTGCGCGGGGATTGGCTGGAAAGTTTCCAAAAGCTCGTTGTTCCCAGTCCCTGCTGCATCTTAAGCCCTGATGACCTGGTTGTGCTGCCCGCTCTCCCAGCAGAAACGGTATTGCCTTTGCTAGCGAGAGGCCATAAGCCTCTGTGCAACTTTCCCTTCTGCTAAATTTGCAAGGCTGAAGCATCGGGCTTGCGAGCAACGTGTGGGGGGAGCCCGCTGTGTGAAGGAGAGCTGGATACCAGGTGTCTTTGGCGGCTGGAGCATGGGAGGATTAGCAAAGGCCTTGGAAACATGGGCACGGGCTGAAAACAGAAGCCTTGGGGCTATAAGCAGCTCGCTGATGGTCAGTGACTGGTCACTGAAGTGCAACCTTGAGAGCTGGGAGAGGTTGGTTTAGGCGTAACAGCTCAGCAAGGAAACAGCGGAGCGGTGGGATAAGGGGCCTGATGCTGCCTGGGGAAGCAGCACCTTCAAGCAACGTGTAACCCAGGGGCTGAGGCCGGAGGCTAAGAGCCTGCCAGGGCACTCAAACACCTTCTAAAAGGACAAAATAGGAATGTGCAAGCCTGATCGACCGTGTAAGTGTGTCCCATGACATACCCAGGGCCAGCAATTACGAGCACCCTTGTCTTTCTTGGGTTTAGGCCACACAGGCCGTTCAAAATATTATAAATATTTTAAATAAGCTGTTTGCATTATTATTTGCTTGTAGAGTACAACCCTTATAGTGAAGGAGATCCCCGTGACTGATTCTCAGGCTGAAACGACTGCGTGGCTCCAACCCAAGAAAAGCACCAACGTCCTCGTCTCGCAGACCGCTGCCACCCATTATCTTACTGTACCACTAACTGGAAAGGGAGGTCAGTTCAATACCGATTTCCTGGCTGGGCCATCACTGATACGAAGATCCATTCCTCCCTGTATAGATAAAGACATCTCTGCTTCCCTGAGGTATCTGCAGAAACTCTGAGCAGCTTAGCCCGGAAGAGCATCCCGTCTCCCATGCCCCTTGATACAAAGCCTGGTTGTTCACATCTCTTGATTCTGTGCAAGGTGGGGAAGGAATGTTAAATCTCCATCTTGGCCAAAGAGGGGTTTTCTGCAGTTAAGGATGAAGCTGAGGGCTGCAGTCACAGCTTCTCCGCCATATAGGGGTTTTAAACCTGGGAGAAAGGTAAAAGGACTCGTCGCTGGATTAGTTCTAACTAAACAGCCCCACTAAAATTATTAATAGTCATTAAATCATGCTTTTCCTTCCCTTGGAGATGGCTTCCTACAGGACATGGCTGGGAAAGGTGCCCGTGCACATCGCTGCTGCCTGTGCCTCTCCCACAGAAACCAGTGCTTGGGAAGATCTCGAGAGGGCATCTGGACCATCCCTCAGCCCCAGGGCAGGATCAGCGCAGGCTAAGACGGTTCCCAGCCCGTTTGTCCAACCTGTTCCTAAAACCCTTAGCGATGCTGAGCCACCCACCAGCCTCTCTGACTGTGCAGCCCAGCTTTTGTGCTCTGCCAAGAGGAGGGCTGTCCTGATTTCCCTGTCCTGGACCATATTTTATTCAGTTTCATCTAAGCCTGTTTCTGGGACCAGCTTGCTTCTCAGTGTTTTTCTTTTTTTTTTAATTATTATTACTCCTTTTATGTTGTTCTTTTTCGATCCCAGGCAGAAGTGCTGTTGAACAGTCAATAAGGGGTGAATATTGGTGCACCAGAAATCCACAGACTATGTTTGAAGGTTTATCTGTTTATTTAAACTGCCTGGCACCACTTAGCTGCCCGAGGTGCTTTCTGTGGGTGAAAAACAATAGTATCTAATACAGGGAATGAGGCAACAAGATGCTCCAACTTGTACAATGGTCTTTGCTGGAGCTTGGAAGCTGCTTTCTAGAAATTGCCCGTGGGGAAAACAGAGAGCAGATGTGTGGAAACCGAGGACGGTCCCATCTGAGATCTTTCTAGGCCAATGCACAGAGCGACTGCAGCAAATCTCAGTTATCAACAAGACACTTTATTCACTTTGATTTCCTGGGGACCAGATTCAATGGAGGATGTAGCTTGTAAGCCTCTTCCCTTGAAGAGCCACTGGGTCCCAGGTGACTGGCCTTGATTTTTGCCCATGGAATGCAAGTAAGTGCTTCACTGCTGAGCCAGGCACCTCTTAAATCCCAAAATGCTTCTAGAGCAGCAGGAGCAGCCCTCCTTCCACTTGGCTGACCTGAGGCTGGGTGCTCACCCAAGGGTTATTTAAGCCTTTGCACCATTTCAGCCAAGAGGGTGGTAAAGCCTCTCTGCCTCCCTCACCAGGTGATGGAAGCGTCTTAATGGGGATCTTCACCACCAGCCTTTAATACAGGACCTGATTGCACCTCTAATATGTTCTTACTGGGAAGTTTTTTGGAACTGAACTGCTGGTGTCCAGGAAAGATCAATGTTGCAGAAAAAAAAAACAAACAAAAAAAACAGCTGAGGAGCTAGGCATCTTCCTAGGCATCCTTCATAACAGATGTTATGGAAAACAGATTTGGACGTGAGCATCCAAACGTGAATTTTGATGGAGCATATTGCATTATGTTTCTTTTGCCAAGCCCTGGAATCATGTGCAGAGATGAACTGCTGATCCTCATTTATCCTGAGCAATAAAACTCTAAAAATCTCTTTTTGTGTTTTATAGAGATTTGGAGGCTCATCACTTCAAGGAGCAGTGCTTGTTGCCTGGAGTACAGCACTGGGTTGGAGTCGGGCTCCTGCTCCTGCCAGGGGTGGCTCAGCAGAGCTCCTAGGTGGTAGGCAGGGAAGGAGGCCAGGAACTGGTGGGAAAAAAAATTTTATCAGCAAGACAACAGCATGTCCTCCCCAGTGCCATGGAGATCCGGGATGCTTGGAGACACGGCGTTAGGTCAAGCTGCCAACCCTCACAGAAGGTGCCAGCCCCTGTGCCTGCTCCTGCCCACCTGGGGCCACAGCCTGCGGAGGGACCATCATGGGTAGATGCTGGTGCTTGCAAGCAGCTCTGCTCGCTTGGGCTCCCTGAGCAAGCCAGGGCAGTGCTGAGCTCTCCGTTTAGTTGCTCCCCGCTTCTCAGCCATGAGCTGTGCTGGAATAGCTGCAAGGAGAAGCCAGGGCTCTGCAGTTCAAGAGCCTGTGCACGGAGTGGGGCACAGCAGCTGCCAGCCAGGCATGGAAGGGAGCCTGAAGGACATGAGAGGGGCTTCACAGGCTGTGGAATAGCATCAGGGCTTGCTGAACTGCCTCCAGAAAGCACTGGCTGCTTCTGCTGGGAAATGCAGTGAAAGGCAGGTTGCCATTGTCCCGCCCTGGCCTCAGGCATGGCTGGGGTGTCCTTCTCCTGCACGTGGGTGTCAGGCCACGTGGAGCGAAGAAGGACTCTGCTTTACCTGCTGGGCTACAGCTGGCCATCGCACGTGGACATCTAGCCCAGCTGCCTTGAATTTTCCCGGCCTGCAGCCCTTTAGGGTTGCTAAATGTCCTAGGAAATTCCATTTTTGGATGATTTTTCCCCAAGAAAATGGATCCAGCTCAATTTGCCTGGGCAGAGACCCAGCCCCAGCATGTTCTGCCATGTTCGCTAGGGACAGGGTGGAAACCAGCTGCTGCAACTGGTTCCAGTTGCTGGAAGGAAACCCAGCGGCCCATGCCACCAAATCTTCTGTGCTTTTGTCCCTCATGTGGTGCTGAAGCTCAGGGACACCTCCAGATCCCTCCCAGAGCAGAAACAGCAATGCCACGTAAGCCATTATCTCCCTACCTTCCCTGCTGGAGTTACAGCTCTCGATAACAGAGCCTGGGAGGCATTTTTTTGGAGTGCTCCTCACCCACTGGCTTAAACAGGTTTCTCTAGGGGGGTTTGAGCCAAACCTGGCAGACTCTGCACTGGAGCAGATGAAGAGCGCTCACCTTGACCATCGGGGTGGTCTGGATGGGGCTGAAGCCTGCAGTACACGGGCAGGGAGGCTTTATATCACCACGGCCAACAGCACAGGGATGGTTTGAGGAAGGTCTTGGTGACTCCAGGAGGGAGGAGTGGTTCTGCAGGGAGCAAAGGCACAGCAGAGAGCTCATAGTATCGCTGTTAACCACCCAGGTGGAAGGACGGGGTCCAGTCCCACGTAGCTTAAGGAGTTTGTCTTGAACTAGCTCAAAGCCAATGCCTCTTTCTACCTCCAGGGAGGACAGTAAAGGAACCACAGTAAAACTAAACAACACTTCCAGGGGGTAATGTTCCACCTTCACCTCCTGCTGCAACCTGAGCTGCAGGTTGAATGGTAGAGATGAAGCCACACAGACCCGATTGCGCTCCAAAACTCTGGGCTCAGCTCACGGCGCATCCCAGCCCTGTGCCGGCTGTCCCTGCTGTGATCCCAGGAGAGGAGGATTTGCACATCCTCAGCACAGGGGTTAGCACAGCAGGATCTGAACCTCCAGTTGCCTCAGCCTCGGATGGTCCAGCCTGTGCAAGGGCAGATGGGAGATGCTAAGCAGGGGGATCTGAGTTTCTGGCTCCCTGGTGTTGGAAGCAGTTGAGTTTTCCCGGCTTGGCCCGGTGCCACCACACAGCAGATGGGATCAGCGCTCTGCTGAGCGCAGAAATGGGCAGAGGTGATGTGGGAGGCCAAAACCCCATTATCCCACCCACATCCATCCCACCCAGGTCTGTACTGGTCCTACCAGGGAAAATAAAAAAAAACCACAAACTGAAACAAAAAAAAAACCCGAAAAAAAAACAGTTGTCAGTGCCTTCATCCCGTTCTAAGGCCACCAGTTCCCTGTCCTGTCCCTGTCACCTCTTTCCCAGCCCTGCTGCCTCCGGGAAGCGAAGAGTTAAACGCTCCGAAATGGCAAGAGCTTCCTCCTGCCTGCAGTGCCTGCCTCCCGGTGACGCTGGTTTCTGCCGGGCTTTGCCCAAATATGTCCGTTTCCTCCTAAAAGAAGAAGGAGGAAGAAGGAAGAAAATAGAAATAAAGAAGAAATATCTCTCTCTATATATATCTCTCTATATAT
>VZTL01063847.1:0-79526 GCA_013400535.1 Scopus umbretta
AGAGCACCCATCAAAAGAGGGTTTTTTTTCAGCTGTTGGTTTGATGCAAAACCAAGTCATCTCCAATTACAGTTATGCCTGTACAAGCTACAAGAAGTGTAAAAATCTCTCATGGTTTTGCCATGTGCAGATGGTTTGTCTCATGGGGTCTGAAAACTAAGGTAACAAAGCTAATAACCAAGTAAAGGCAGAGGAGAAAATAGCAATGTTTGAGGGGAATTTACTTTCCCCTTCTCTCTCTCCAATGAATTAAACTAGTCTATTATGAGGTTGGGTTTTTTTTTTTTCAGATGTGGAAGTAGAAAAGCATCCCACTTTCTGCAGCTCTGCAGATCACAAATGGAGCTTCTTAGGCACTGTTGCTCAGCTGGAGATTATGAACAATTCACCAACTGTTTAGGATTTCAAGCATCCTTCATTCCTGCTGGAGTTAACATCATGCTGATAAGCACCCAGAAAGTTTGAAAGCTTATGCAAAACTTGTTCAAATAAACTGTCTAAACCCCTTTGATCTGCAAACCACAGCAGGAAAATAACAACTAAATCAGTCTTTCTTATATTCCAGCACTTGTGCTTCTGGCTAGAATTAGGAAATGCACAGAAACAGCTTTTACTAACCTCAAAATAGAAGACCTTTCAGAATAAGTGCCACCTTAGGCCACCCTCTTGTGGCCAGGGATAATTTTACAGCCACCTTATCCTGCTTTTCCTTCTCTCACACTGACAGCTTCCACTCCCCCCGAGCATGGGGAGTTATTGAACCCATTCTCTTTTAGTTCCTTCGTAGGCTCCCCCCCAGCTGCAGAATGAGCTTCCCGAGGAGATGCATCAATGCTGGTAAAGAAAATTATATAGGAATAAACCCAACACTTGGGACACCAGATTCCTAGGGTGGAGGAAGATGAGTGGTAAAGGCTGGGAGCAAGGGGAGTCTGTGCTTCCCTCCAAGCACATTGCTATGCCCTGAACCCTGTCTCACCACACTGCTCCCATTAACTCCAGAGAAGCCAACCTGCTCCTTGCCTTGGCTAGTGCTTGCTTAGAAGCAACCTTCTCAGCACACCTTTCACCCTGCAGCATGGCAACAGGCTGGGGAAAGACCAAGTGGTTTCTGCATTGCAAGGGCTCTTCAGCATCGCAGCACACTCAGCTGCTGAACCTCAGGGAGTCAGTTCAGCGAGCTGATCTGACAGGAGGGTGGGTTGAAAAAGAAGAGTCTTCCAGGAGATCAGTTTCTTGACCTAATTTGCCCTGAGTGGGTGAAAGGGGAGCAGGGGGAGGGTGCAGCTGAGAGCTGGTAGGGAAAGGCCACAGCTGCACATTTCAGTAGCAGGATCCTGGTTAGATACAACATCAAATCACACCCTAAAACTCTCCTCACATCTGTTTTCCTGTCTGGGTAGCATAATGCATGCCCTCATTGTCACCATATCATAAATATGTGCCTTTAGCCAAAGGTCATGGTAAATTGGAATTTAGGGTAAACTTCCTTTATTCTTTTATTTAAACCTGTTTATATACTTTTGCAGAGTAATAGCAACATCTCTCCTATCCTCTCCACAGGATGCTTATTAATAGCAATGAAAGGGAGTAAATAAGGCAGCAGAAGAAACAAACAGGGCATTTTACTGCATCTAATCCTCCTTTTGCATCATTCATATTTATATAGGCCAGAGACTGATTTTCTTGGTTTACCAAGCACAGCTGATATATACACTGCAAACACAGAACAGACCCTTGCTTGCAGTTGGGTTTCTCAGCATCCCACTAGAGTGCTTTTGTTTTATCTCTCTCTGCACCTCTGCAGAGACAAAACATTATGGCTCCACTGGGTGGGCAATTTTGTTCAAGGAAAGAGAGAACGAAATATGCAGTGAAGCCAATCTAGGAAAAGGATATTGACAGAGCTAAGGAGTAAAGACAAATATATTGGATTTAGGCACTAAGGGCCAGGTAAAGCATTTAGGCACCAGCAGCCACTGGAATAAGAAGGAACTGATGCCTAGCCCCCTTTGAAAAAATCTTAAACCTTTGCCAGAAGTAAGCAGGGAGAGAAGGGGACAGCTGGCTTTGTACTGATGGTAAGAAGTTGACAGGGATTTTCTGGCATCAGGAAATACTTCTGCAGCATAAATTCAAGGCAGCAGCTTTTTGCTTTCCTGTCCTCTCCACACTGAAGAGAGCCTCCAGACCACAGCCCTGCAAGTGGCCAGGCTCCAAAAGAGCTACCCCAGTCATTAATGGTAAGTGCAACATGGTGGTGCATGCAACTGGGATCTATTCCAGTCCATCTAGCAGTAGGGTCTGAACTTGTATCTAAATTCATGCTGCCTTTTTCTCACCTTCCAGCTACTTGCCAAGCTGAGATGCTTTCCAGAAAGCCTTGAAATAACATTTTTCCCCAGAAAGCAGCAATCCTAGTTTATTTTCACCTTTTACTGCACATCCTTATGTGCTCTAGGTGCACACTACTTTCAAATGCTTGGTCTCAGACTAAGAATCTGAGCAGCAAAGAGAAAAAGCCTGTTCAGAGTTGTGTAACCCAGGACTCTGTCTCAGTCTCTTATTTCACTGTGCGTTTGACTTAAGCATCCCCAGACAAGACAAAGAGTTAGCTGCCTGGTTGTGCAGAGATTGATAGATCTGTTTGTACAAGACTCAGATAGTTGCTCAGATAAAATCTTTGTCAATACTTTCTATTGCCAGATCCATCTTGCATGCACAAATAAATCCTCTCACTGCCCTATCTTTCCCTTTTGTATTATACTTTGTCTAAGGATAGAGCAACATGTGCTTTAAAGAAAGCCTACTAAAACATGAACTTACACTGTCAAAGCCCAATTCCCTCAAGGAGAGGAGGAAAAAAAACAGAACAAACAGAAAAGAGCCTATGTCTTACACCTCCACGATGCCCTCTCAAGAGGCCTCCAGACTCTGGTGCAATACAGGCCAATTGAGTCCTTGTACATGTGGAGCTGAACAACTCTTGGCTGTCATGGTCAGGAGACCAGCCACCCCAACTGATAACTGCTGAGGCCAGCATCTCTTTAGATAAGCAGGTCCAGTGTTTCCCTGGCCGAGGGGAAGCAGGGCCATTGCATGGCAGGCTAACAGGGTGCTCTGCAGAACAGAAGCAGGTGTTATTTATTGCTCTGGACTCATTAGACATAAGTTGCTGAGCAAAGCTGTGCTGGTTGTAATGAAATGCTCAGCTCACCAATTGCACCGATCACGTTTGTAACAGCTGGTGGCATGTGACAGAAGTTGTCTAGGAAGGAGCTAACAAGATAACTGGGTCTAACTCTAATTACCTCCTCCAGCTAGCTCCATGTGTGGTAGCAACACAGAGGAGCTTCCTGACACTTGGTTACAGGCATCCCAAATGTGGGCTGGGGTTAAACCGGGCTGTCAGCCCAAATCCTAAAACATCACTTGGAATATCACTCATCACTCCTGTGACCAAGCACAGAGGTTGGACTAGACAGAGTAAGCCCGTGTTGCACCCTTCTTCCCTCCGGATTTTATTATTCAGGATAGATAGTGGGGTCACTTTTCCTGATGCAGAACACAGCTGGTTATTTTGGCACTGTTACATGCCAACTCCATGTGTGGGGCAAACAAAGCACAGGAGCCGATCTCTGCTCTGCCAGGATCACCTCTGTAAGGGCTGAAGACTCAGTCTCAGGAAACAGGCAAGTGTCCAAAGGGGTAAGAGGAAGGAGCCACCCAGTATAGAAGCTAGTCAAGCCTAGATTTGATGTAGAAGCAGGTATTTTCTATGTCCTCCATCACATGTGCCCAGAGCTACTGGGAAAGCAGACAGCCAGCACATTAGTTACTAACCAGCCCTGAGAGGATCACATCTTCCTGTCTGTCCTCAGGGAAGTGCAACCTCTTAAGAGGAAAGAAATATTGATGCTTAAGAGCTACAGCATATAAATAACTTTAGCAAAAGTCTTTGTTTTTCCCTCAATTTAGGTACTTTCCCTTACACTGATTTATCCCTTTTGCTGAGGCTCCTGTTCTCATTTTTCTTAATTATTCCTGACAAGTTAGAAGAGCTATGAGGTTCTCATGAAGAAATCTAAAAAAAGCTTTCTCCCACAGAAGAAATCAGGTGAAGTTCAGCAGGCTTGCAAGCTTTGGTACTAGAGAATGCAGGGGGGAGGAAGTCAAAAGGGAGTGGAAAAAGGCATTTCTGCATGCCTTGTAGCCCCAGGCACTTAATATGGACATGAGGTCTGATCCCAGTTTTCTAGAGCATCATGGTAGATCAGGGGACACAGGAAAAACACAGTCCTGACACTAGGTCCTGGCTCATCTCTGCCAGCAGGAAAGACAAATAGGTACTGAAGTCAGAATGGCTTCACCAGATATCTGCCCTGATGGCATGACAGACAGGGGGACACAGAGGTCCCTTAACCCCTTCCATCCCAAGCTCTGGACTTCCAGGCCAGAAATATCCATTCTCTGCAGCTACATTGGTCTGATTTTGCAAGGGGTAAACTGCACACAGCAGAGCAGGGTGAGAGCAAGCACACAACTGCATCTGTCCTAGGCTTGTTAACACTTGCAGGCAGCACACTCAAATCCATAGCCCCATCCAGGGTCTTAAGTTTCACAGCAGGTCATTATTTGAGCTGTTAATACAACTTTATGGTTTATTACTGGTGACGACAGAAGAAGAGAGAAACATGGTTTTCACCCTAGCTGTGACCAATGGGTTACAGAGAAGAAATATCCAGAGTAAGTGAATGAGTAATTTCATTATGGCACACATTAAACACTGATTTTGTTCTCTGCAGGAGGAGGGGTGCTTTCCAAGGAAAATGTCAAAACGCAGCAAAGCAAGTTTAAGCAATAAAATAGCCTGAAAATAAGGATAAGGCTCCTAAGCTGGCACTGGTCCCATCCATATCACACTTTCCCATTCCCTTGGAGGTGTGGGCAGAAGAAATAAACTGTCCAAACCCCTACCTTGCAACTTTAGAGGAGGGCAGAGGTTTCTAGCCACCCCATTTTTCCATGCTATTGCTACAACATCTGTACTTACATTAAGCTAGAGTCACAGCTATCAGTGTCCCCCCCACCCCGCTTTGATACCCAAAAGTCTTTCAGTTTAAGGCTTAAGTCACCCATGTGCAGGCATCCCTCAAGCAACAACCTACCAAACACATCCAAGCCCATAAGGGAGCCAAGGCCTGAGCATGAGGTGCTAACCCAATTTAAGCCCCCAACACTATGAAGTTTTCAGTGCTGCTTCAGTTGAAGGATGTTTGGCATCAGATAAAGCTGGGAAGGGTGCAGCAGCCATCTGCCTCTCTGCTAGAGCTGTTGCAGTTTACACCTCAGCACACTCACAAAATCTCCACTTCTCATTTCAGTTGCTGTTAATACTCTGCCTATAAACTGTGGTACTCAGGAGCACACACACATCTCCGAGTGAGATGCCCTGCTGTAGGGCAGGACCCTCCAGCAGCACTAGTGCTCACACCAGTAACAGAACATAAGTTCTCAGCTGTATAGTAACTTCTGCTGTCCCCAAATTAGCCCATAATAGGCACTACCCTGAGCAAAGGATAATTCTTTCACTCTTTTACCTTTTTCTCAGTGCAGATATTAGGCACAGGTCAAGAAAGGTGGTAAGTAGTTCCCCAACTGATACCAACAGAAAAAAGTACCGAGTCAGCACCACTTGTAGAAAAAGCTTTCTAAAATAAGTGGGATCAACTCACCAGAGCTGAAATACAGCAGTCCTCTCAGCTTCTGCCCTGACACTCTCCTCTCCTGCTAACACTTCATGGATCACAGCCCTCAGGTGATTACAGATGGCCTTACTGGCCCTTAAAAGCACTGTAGTGTGAGCTGGTTTCCTCCCTCCTCAACTGAAGAAGGCTTGGGGGCTACACCTGAGATCAGTTTGTAATTGCTTCTCAGAGCAGGTGGTTTCACTGGTCTTAATCAAGCCAATTAGGAACATATATTCTCCAGAGGGGTTGTAGGTGACATCCCTGAAGATGGGAGAGAAAAGAGGTTATTTTATTTTATGTAATCCCCCAAAAGCTTGTAAAATTTCAATTTCTGGATTTTTTTTCTTTCAACTAAAAATTTTGCTTTATTGGAATTAGTGAGATGGAGACACAGAATTGAAGTCTCTGTTTGTCCAATATCTGTTCAGAGCACATGGAAATCTCAGACACGTTTATGCCACAGCAAATCCCATAGACTCACTAAAGTGCACAAACTAGATCTTACATGTGTTCAGGAAATCTTGGACACCACTGGAGAAATTTTGATCCAGTAACACCTAAATCAGATTATTTCTATGTTTTGTTTTACACTTCTATTAGAAATGGTCATATGAAATACAATAAAGAAATGCTCTTCCTTCAGTGTTTACTCTGAGTTTAATGAAACTGCTCTCATGGGTGAAGGTTTCTTGCCTATAAAAATATTTGTTAAGTCCTAACCCATGATCTATGGCTATTGCAAGCTGCTCACTGTCAGAAAAACGCACATCCCATTACTGAATAAACCAGAACCGCTTGTTGCACAAGCTCTCATCTCCTCATGCGGATGCAGTGAGACTGTTGTTGGGAACTGGCACAATGCAGCCCGCAGATGAGAAAGCAGATGTCCCAATGCATCCAAACAGGTGGGGAGCATTTGCACAGAATGCTGAAGACCTAGACATAATAACAGTATCAAATTAATGAATTCTTTTTAATAACTATAGTAGAGGCTTTCACTCAAAGGAACTGTGAAATGCTGCACACAGCTGTATGCCAGGGACAATGAAAGAAAACATGGTAAATAAATCTTTGGAAGTTCTATTGTCTCTGGAAAAGGGCTTGTTGCACCAATCTCTGTGTGTGCATAAATGTTCATTCTTTGCCTGGCTCTCTAGACAGCTACTTTTTTAGTGGAAGATACTTCACAACCTTGTTTAGGTAAGATAGGTAAGAAAGAAGATTGTGGCTAGGCCAGATGGACAAATATTTGACCTTGGGAAAACCACCAGCTGACTTTTCCTGCCTTCACACTGCCAAAAAGAAATAAGTTTTCACAGGCTCGCTTACCGTCTCAAAAGCTGTCCCCATCCCTGCGGTGCTTGTGCAGAGCTGCTGAGGAGCTGTGGACCTGTGTGCACCACAGGGTTAACAAGAGCCAGGCTGTAAAAGCAATTCCAGCCCTTGCTAATCCCATCCACTGAGCTGTAAGTCTGTTCTCAAGCTTTCCCGGTACAGCTCATTGCTGCATATGCCTTTATATTATCGCAGAACACTTTATCTTCTGGCTGAATTTTTGTAGGGCTGTTGAAAATAGTGATGCTTCAAGGTGCTCTGTCCAGATAACAGACTGGGGCTGGACTTCTTCAAAATGCAGGATTTGTGTCCCCAGTCAGAGTGTTTTTCCTCCTGGCACATGCTCAAAGTGCCCATAACCTATGTGCCAAGGGAGGACATCAAATAAAGTTTCCAGGGCAGGATGCCTTTGATTTTCTCATCATAGATTGATCTACATGCTGGCCTTTCTGCTGCTGACAGCAATATACTCTCAGATATTTAGAGATGGACCTTCCTCTTCTGGGTTCTCTCCACTGGGATTACCCTGGACTTCTCTGGCTCACAGCTCTCTCAGAATCTCCCCAGCTTGCATGTCTTCTGGATATCTGCTGTGCTTGTCACCCATGGGAGCCACCTTAGGGTAGCTGTCCTCCGGCCATCTTGCACTAGTGCAGCTGGGTACCCATGCCAAGGATGCTGATGGTCAGACTCCGATCTGTAACTGGAAGGTACTAAAGGATCCAGGAAATTTGTGTGAGGGGGGAACAAGCCAAGGGACAGGAACCATGGTTGTTCTTGTGGCTGGTGACTGTCTCTTCCTGTAGAGAGCACTGGACAGCGGTTAGGTGTAATCGCATTTCTCCTTGGACTTTCTCTGACACCTCTCACCACTTCCCCATAGTTTAAAGCCCAGCTGGAGATTTCATTGGGGAGGGCGTAACCTTTCTGTGTCCAGTGCCTAAGACAATGGCATCCTTCAGGCTTTTGGAGCACTGTAGGCTCTACTGCAACAACAGGATCAGTTTTGACAGCAATGCTAACCTATACCTGGTGAGAGGATTAATTTTAGACTTCTCTGAAGTTAGACTGGGTGCATTTCCTCCATATATCTCTGCAAGTAGTGAAGGTAGGGTAACCTATAGCAATGATGTTTTGAAAAGGCAATCCTGTGCTGATTTTAGCTTGCCTGCTGAAGGGCAGCATCAGGCAGTCTCAGGAAGAGACTTATCTTCAGTGATTTACATACCTTTCTGTGCACCAAACAGATTGGATGCTGAGGACACAGATTGACTCAGAAAGCTCTCAAAACATTTTTTTTCCCCCATCTTATTCCCATACCCCCTGATTTTATCCTAGTCGTGACTGGAAATGCTGGCTTTTTTTCCTCCCCAAGTATTCCACTTACTCTAACAAAACATGGATTGCACTTAATTGTTTATCTGAACTGAAGCTGTAAACTGTTTAAATGATTCATCCATTAATATTCAAGGTAGATGCTGCTTTCATGTGTTGCACTGTGTGGAAAAATAAGAGATGCACAGGTTATTTTAATGAATCGATAATTACTGCTCATAAAATGCTGTGAAGATATGGCACACCACTATTTATTAGATCATTCTTCTAGGTTGTTTCATTTAATTTAGTGACAAGCACTAGAATTTACATGTGAAAGGAAGGTGCTTTTCCACAGACCATTGTGAATTTGTTTCTGCTACCCTACACAGATAGCGATGCACTAGAGCTTCATTAGAAGAGGCAGGATGCCAGCCCCCAGTAGCGATATACAGACCTGCTCTTATGGAGCATTTTGCCAACCCTGAGAGTCTACAGCCTGCAAATAACTTCGTTCAGGCCCAGTAGTTTCTGAAAAAAAAACAACCACAAAACCCTGATTGCTTGCTCAGGCACAATGCAGGGTAGCTGGACAGAAAATGGCTGGCTCAGCGGAGCATCTTGTTTCAGCTCACCTCGCCCATGCCCGTGCTCGCTCCACACACTTGGTGCCGGGGTCCCTCTGTGTCTTGAACAAGGAACAATTCATCATGTGAAAAAGGAAGGCATCAGGCCATAGAGTAATTACTGGGAACATGGGGACTGAGTGACTAAAGCCCCATTTAAGTGACAGGAATTTTGCCTTTCATTTCAGTGTGGCCAGGATTTGCTCACAAGAAAAGAGGGGAAAGTTTCTAAGATTTCATTCAATTTGGATAAGTACCAACAGTTTGTTTGGTTATCCCAGAGCCTTTTATCTGCAGTGAATACAAAAAGAAAAGGCCTTTGAGCAGACAGATTGAGAGGGTGTTAAGTAAGTAGTTACCCTTTTGCTTATTCTGAGTGCAAGTAGACAGTTTTCATTGATGGAGGATTTACAGGACTGTCTACATAAGATCAAGAAGTAGATTGTATGTGAGACGTTAATGATGGAAATTTAACATGCTGCTTATGGCTTACACTGGACAAGCCAGTGAATGGATGCACGAGGGTCATGCTTTATTTTAGCTGAAGAACTGTTGACAAATATGTTGAGGTTGCAGAAGACAATTCAAGAGACATATCTACATAAATAGCTACAGGCAAGGAGTGGCTTTCCTTTATCAGAACTTGCCAAAGTCTGATTCTAAGAAGTCTGCTGCAGTGAAACTTCACCTCCTGACTTCTCACCTCCAAAAAACTCCAGTTTTTGCCCAGAATGGAATTCTGTGCAATGCAGACAGTCGTCTGGTTTCAGTGTAATTCTTCTCCGCTCCGGTGCCAGAGAGGTCTAGTAGCAGCCGTGAGACAGAATCAATATTTGCAACTATCACATGGAACTTTACCTTCAAGCTTTCTGAGTTCAGCTTTTAAATTTGTCAGAAATAATTCTCCACTATCTACTTGCCATTTTTAGCAGTAGACCTGAACAAACAGTCCTGGAGAGTGGGCAGATGATCTGGTCCCAACTACCTGTGCAAATTTGACTCTATATTTGCAAAAGAAGAAGTAAAGAGTTCAAAAAAGAAAAAGAGTTTTGAGAAGCTGAAACAGATCTATGTAATATCATTTGGATCAGGCACTCTGAGCATCAAATATTTCCATGCAGCTAATTTATTGTTCTTAAAAATACGATATGTTCTTAATAAATAAGATATGTTCTTAAAAAATATCTTATGGTTGATTGTTCATGAACATTTAAAGAGTTTCCTATATGGCAATTCTTTCTTCTCCTGACAGGATGTCGATATTGATCCAGCCATTCTGTCAGCTCCTGTACCAGTTTAGTTACTACCACAGTTACTGCTAAAGCAGTAAAATTTATTGAACAGACATTCTTGCTCTACAAGGTGGAAATGAAGGGCTGTGTCTACTCATTCCCCAAAAGCATGCTGTAACTGTCTTAGGAGGTGAAGAGCTTTGAACATTTATGGAGCTGCAGACTGTATTTTCAAAATTGGATGCTAAGAACGACAACCAAAAAAAAAAATCACAGAGAAAACAAGAAAAGAAAAAAATCCTTTTTTGTGCTTTTACTAACCACTGTTTGCTTCTTCCAGCTACATACATTGCTTCCTGCTCCTGACTACTGTAAAACTAGCTGTGAGCTCTGTGGGTTTCTTCCTCTCCCTCTCTACTTTTGGTCATACGGTCCCTGATAAGTGCCACACAAGCCCTGCAAGGCAGCTGGAAAAATCCATTTGTATGAAATGATATGACTGCAGAGTGGAGGCATTTGGGTGAAGGTCTGTTCTGCTCCCAAGGCCAGGTGCCCACTTTGCATCCTAACACACATTGCCATAATCGCCAACTTTGCCACTGTCGTGCTGCTGTACCGGCATGGAGGGGAGAGCGAGNCACAGTATGAGCCAAAAGGAGCAAGTGTACTCTGAACAGTCCATTTGCTTCCTGCCTGGCTCTGGGCACCGTCCCCCCATCCCCTGCCACCATTATGTCACTGTTCTCCCTCCCTTGCTATTTCCAGGCATTGTTCCCCCATTACTCCTTTCTGCTGATTCCAGGCACTGCTCTCTCCCCATCTTCTTCCTGCCAAATTTGGATCCTGTCCTTCTCCGCCACCTGATTTTGAACATCAGAAATCCAGTCTGTTGCACCAAGCTCCTGGCACCCTGTTACCACCCAGCCCCATCCCAGGTGGGGACAGGAAAGCTTCTGGCTGCAGACCGGACCGCTATGTTTGATGAGATAGCATTTCTTCCCTTCATGCCAGTTTGATGAAATAAGCTGTATGGAGAAAAATGGAGATCCTGGTGGAGGAGGTGTGTGTGGAGTGTGGTTGTACCATCAGCCCATGGAGTGTGATCGTACCATCAGCCCCGGGCTCCCGAAAGCTGGCAATAACCAGCAGGGCAGGATGGTGGCTGAGCCAACATTGGGAACCACAAAAGCAGAAAGGAGCCAAAACCTCAGTAACAAACCATTAGTTTTCTTCTCTTTTCAGTCATTATTTCCTAGGATGAGAAATTGCTTTTGTTAAACATTTTAAAATTGAGGCCAGTTTCTGCACAGCAGTCATGATCTGCCTGTCATTCACATCTGACGGCGGGGAGAGGACCTGGTTTTGGATATCATCCATCAATGACAGATTCACAGCACCGTGTGATGAAGGGCAGGGCAGGGAGGAAGGAGAGAGGGGGAATGGGAGGTGCAGAGGGCTGGTAAATAGCATACAGAAATTTCATTTTCAGTTGCCAGCTCAAAAACAACCCCAGCTTGCCATGGCCCAAAGCCATTTCCTCTTGAGTGTAATGACTTTGGTAGTTGCTCTGCACTTATTAGACAGGCAACCAAAAAAAACAACAGCAAAAAGCAGTCTTTGAAAATGAAGCAGACATTGCTAACAGCAGCTATCTGTCTTAGTTTCCATTTCTCCCTGGAAACAGATCCCAGTAATTAGCAGGACTCCTGCATCCGTCATAGAAATACAAAAAAAGTTAAATAAACCCCAAACCTGCTTCCATCTCTCTGCAAACATCATCCAAGGGAGTGAAATCCGGATGATACATTCACAGCAAAACCAGCAACTGGGACCACAAAGAGCCAATTTACTTCTCGTCATGAATGTCGTGACCGCCCCAGTGCGGAGCCCTGGCCCAGGGCAGCGCGGCAGCGGCGAGCCGACCAACCGCAGCTGTCAGGAGAATTACGGTCCTGCAGCCGTCCCCTTCCCGTGTGAGACTGGATCAGGGCAGTGAAGCAAAATACCCTTAATCCTGACCTGGCAGTATTTGAGGGAGTCACTGTGCATCTGCTGTTTTGCACACAACGCCTTTACTTTTTGTCTCCACCTGATGAGCTCTAAACTGGCAGCCAAGAGCAACAGCGATGGTTCTGCGGATCATTTCCTAGTGAAACAGCTGTGCTGGCAGTGCCGATTAATGTTTCAGGATAACTAACTTCCTCCTCATCTGTGATTCCTCTGTACCTCTTAGCCTGTTCAAGTGGAAATGGCTTCATGCTGGATTTAAACAGCACTTCTTCTGCAGTCTAACTTTGCCTGGTATTTGTCCGTGTTAAGGCACGTATCCATGTGAAAGAAAAAGCATATTGAGGGTAATGGAGCAGAAGGACAGAGGGTCATCATTATTTTTTAAGCTGCTTTGGGGATTCCGAAGAAATCACTTACAAGTGTCAATTATGTAGGCATTTTGATGTGGCTGCCTCACGGAAGGAAGTTTGGCTCTGCCACATCTTCCCCTCATTCAGATTGCTTTCACCTGAATTTTAATGATCTAAAAGACCCTTCAAGCTTGGGAAAGATAAAACCAATAAAGTGTTTGATGTGGAGAGATGGCACAGGGTGACCCTGAGTGCTGTTCTCTGTGGATGAAAAATGTCTCATTTAAAGTTTTTCAGTTTGTGGATCTCTCCCAGAACAGAATTTGATTTCCTGGCTTTTGCGTTCACTTCTGATTTCAGTAGAAATTGGCTCACGCAAACAGGCCAGGACAGGGAGATGAATCCAGCCTGATTTTGTGCACAGACACTTCACCATCACCTGGCAGAGGTATAATGGGTGGTATCCCTCCAGCAGCCCGGGTCGGCTGCTCCATAAATAGGAGAGCTGGCATGATGAATACTGAACCTGTTGCTGCTACCAAGATACCCACATCAGTCCTTAAAACCTTGCTATCTAAAGAGGTGGAGTGCAAAGGGCTGGAGGTCGCCAAGAGATGAAGTGACATTTTGTTCCCACCAGAAAGCAGCTGCTAATGAAACAGGAAAGCACAGCCCACACCATGCTGAGCATCTGCATTCAGGTTTTAACTTCTCCGTCCCTTTAGAGTCCTGATTTAGTTAGTTGTCCAAAAGGAGATAAAAAGTTATGACTTCTTTTATTATGTCTGTGAGCTGTTGGCAGCAAGGGGCACCTGTATCTTGCAAACTCTGGTATTCTCTCTGATCTGGGGAGTGTGGCTGCTCAGGTTTCTTGTACCTGCATTTGCTTTTGGCCCAGAAGAGGTAAGAGCAAGAGAAAAGAAGTCACTTTGCTGTTTCAGGTAATGGGGAACCAGTCAAACAGGCTGGGATGGGATCCTACCCCGAGCTCTGCAGAGGGGACCCTGCCTGCACAGGGCTCAGCGCTGTCCTGCTCATTCAGTGGGATGATTTCTATTAACTTGAATTGTGTATGACCTCAAACCACTTGGGAGTAACCTGTGTGAATCTCTTTCAATAAAGGCCTTTCCCATCTTTTTATAAATCGAAATACCCTGGAAGAGTAATGCAAAACCTGCGTCCTGAATGAAATTGATGGAAATATTTTTTTTTTTGCTGCCAGAGTGAAACCCTCTGACTCTTATCATATTTCATGTTTTTCTTAGCACAGAAACTCCTGCAGATGCATGATTAGATAGAAATCTCAGCTACCGATAAAAAGGAAGAGTACATTTTTAGCTGGCAGGATTTCACAGAAAAGCTTGAATTCAATATTAGGACTTAAGAAGCAGAAGGTGCATTAAAAATAAGTTAAAATATCATGCTTTCTTGGAATCTGACTCATGCTTTGGGGACTGGAAATTCTGGAAATGGTTAATTAGTGAAAACACTTGGGATATTCTCAGCTAGAACATCTGTGCCAGGATCACAAAGGGCTAGGATTTAATCTACATATACAACAGCGATGGAAATTACGCACCCTGCTGTATTTCAATATCCAGCAAGGCACGCTTTGGCACGTTCAGATACCTCCATAGCTCTGCACATATGCACCACAGTGGAATTTACTTTCCTTTAAACCAAGCTGATTGGTACCTTTGGAAGGCACAACAGATTTCAGTACAATTTGTTAATATATTATAGGTCATGAGTGTTTTTTTGGTTTTTTTTTTGAGCAAATGAGTGTCCTCAATAATCAGTGCTATTACATTTAGTTAACCAAAGTTAGAAGTTCCTGCTTAAAGAGGAATCACACAGAGGTGCTGAGCACTAGGCCAGCAGATCTTGGGTCTCCTGCCCCAGAACGTACCTCCTCACCAGATGATTGTCCATCTATTATTGAAAGTGATTCAAAGATGTACACTAAATTTTATTTCTGTTTTCTTATGCAAGGTCACGTGTTCTGTGTCAACAATTAAGAATCTGTAAGTCCAAGAGACTCATATAAGAGGCTGAGTAACTATCAAAGTTTTGGATCAATTCCAAATTTAACCAAACCAATAAAGAATGGGTAAGAGAATTCTACTCATTCCTATATAATATCAGTTTAAGACTTAACTGGATCAAGGGAAATAGGAAACAAGATCCTTGACAGTTAATGCCAGAGCTCCCCTTACAAAACACAAGTCCTGTCATTTATTTGCCTTGTCCTTAATAAATACGCACAAAAGAAGGGAAGATTTTACAGCAGAAAATATCAATAGTGTCTTAAGGGAGTCAGGCAAAATTGGTTTGTCTATTTACAAATCAATACATAAAATCCTCCATAAAGCTGGTACTTATTTGACTTTGATGCCTGAGCATTATTGAGGGCATAAAGAGTTGCTCTCTGTAACGTGTAATTGCACGCAGCCACAAAGCTGGTGTGCTGCGCTGGCCTTCTGGTTTTCTATGTGGATGCTCATCCAGCGCAAGTCGTGGGCTTTCATCAGGGTCGTGGGCCGTAGAGTTGTGCTGAGCACCACACCATGCCAGGAATCCCACACGGATATGCTTCATCTGTGACTCAGGGACCTCCTGATACCTTCCTCACCTGCGCAAAAGCTCCTGCCGTTTAGTGCCCCTGTCCTATCAGACAAGTCCATTGCAGTATTTCGATCAATAATTCCCAGATGGGAAGAATTTTCCTCCATATGTTTTTATTGCCGTGTATGAGGGAGTAATTAGACACACAGCCCCATGTCAGAGCATGAGGTTAATGTCCCCATCGTGTGCCCTCTGTGGGAAAGGCAGCCCTTCCTGCCCCTTCGTACTGCTCTCATTGCTGTGTTCAGTGAGACAGAAGAGCTCAGACTCCCTGGCATCAGCTTTCCCTGGAATACTGGCAGGTTTTTGTATGATGTTGTTTTCTCCAGTGCTGGGCAGATCCAGCATGTATTCCCTAGGGGCTGGGAACAAGTGGAAAAGGCTGTACAGGCTCAGCTGGGACAAATGAGATGATGCCAAGATGTTTCAACCAAAACACAGGGAAGATATTATCTGTAATCTCTACTTCCACTTCCTTCAGGGAAAGCCAAGATCTGTCTCTGGAAAAAGGGATGCTCTTATATCCCTGCAAGACTTTAACAGGGAAAAGCAGCCCAGAAAGCCCAAGGGCATTCCTCATATAATTATCAGGAATCTGAAATATTGCCCAGAAAAGGAGCGAGGGAAGATGCAGAAGGAGAAATTATACCTTTCATTAAATTAACCGAGCAGACCAGCAGTACAACAGAGCAATAGATAAAAGACAGACGGCTCTCAGGCACAGAAGCCTTTCTGCAGGGCTGAGACAATGATGGCAAACTTGATAAACAGAGTCACTATACACAGCCAAGACCCCAAGCATCAATCTGAATGCTACAATTATGAAAATATTGCCCTTAACAATTTGAAAATGTCCCTTGCGGGATGTAGGCTCAGGCCTAAGAAATCAGTGAGAGAAAAACTGATTGGGTAGAAATTCCATAAAATGGGTGTCAACACCTTTTCTGTTTTCTCCATCAGGATTTAAAAACACATAAAGGCTGGAATATAAAGGCCAAGAGCAAGAAGAATTTTTTTTTCCCTCAGCCAGTAGTAAACAACACACATCTTTCAGAAAACGAGACATGTCCCAAGGAATTTGAGATGGATCATTGCCTTTTATGAAACATTAGATGTGTCTGGAAGTTAACACTGAAAATTATAATGCAGAGAATAGACAGACCACAGAAAAACATCATTATGTGCAACATATTGACTTGCCGTTCACAGTAGGGATAATAGCATTATTGTTTAGGTAAGCAAATGGGAATTCAAATGGGAGACCAAATCTACCTTGCATCTTTTTTTTTGGACAAGACAAATTTGCTGCAATGTCCTGTATTACTGTATTATGCATTATTGCCTGGAGGAAAGTTTTTTCCCAAACAAGCAGGTGAAAATATTTTGAGAGAGATCACAAAGAAACTTAGAGCAATGAGCAAACACCAAATAGCCAGCGTAAGCATAATTAATTTGTTTCTGCCTGCTCCCCCATTCATAGAGAGGGATGAGCTGGGAAAAACACAGTTTATTTACAAAAGAACCAGATTCCTATCCTGAAGAGAATGGGGACAAAACTGCTTTGAATTCCCTTTGTTGCCTTTTGTGCAACAAATTCTCCAACACAACGAAGCAAAACTTAAAACTCCTGCATGCTAGCGTGCTATCACATTACTATTTCCAGCAACAGCAGTCTGTTCAGGTGCCTTTATTCTCTGTATCTTGCTTCCCCTCTTCATGTGCTCTTTACTTACGGTCTTCTACCTGTTCCTTAACAAATTACTGTGTTGCATGAATGGGGAAGACTAGATTTCTGATAAAGGACTTGCAATGAACAGAGATGATGCCGGTGGTTTGTTCTAAAAAGTGCTTCTTAGACAATTTGTGCCACAACATGTACAGCCCGAGGAGGACAGACTTTTTGAGTCTTAGATGTTGCTGTTGCGTGATGCCCAGGTTGGTGGCTATGTGAGGCATGGTTTGAAGGTGAAGGCAGTTTACGAGGCATATCACCACTCTGCCCTGGTGGCACGGCAGAGAGGGTGGTGGATGGTGGTCTGAGATCAGGAACTGACAGCCATGGTACAACTTCTCAACCTGGTTTTGCTGCTGAATTGGAGGTGTGAATAACCATGCCCCAAATCCAGGAGCAGGAGCTCAGTGGTTTCAGGTCACCTACTTTCTGAAGCCACCCACTCATGTTCTCATGATGAAGAAGCTGTGGTGTCTAAGTTGGACACATCTTGTGTACAGTCCAACTATTGCAGGAGTTGGCCTGAATCTGGCCCTCAGTTTTGCGGTGCTGCCATTCCTGGGCGAGCAGCAGGGATGCTGCTGTTTTTTCTGCCGGCCAGCACTGCCCAGTGGGGCTGTGGGCTTCTAGGGCAGCAGCAGCCCCATCTCCCTGCTCCTCCTGGGGGACCTGACCTTACCTGGCTCCCAGCACACATCCTCCCTGCTGCTGCCTCCCAGACTCTCACCGTCTCTTTTGTGCCAATCTATCCAGGAGGTTTATCAGATGGTTTGCGGTAACCTGGCATTTGTACTGACAGTAAGCCCTGAAAATATGTAAGAGAGTGCCTTGGATTTCATAGGGATTCAGTGTCATCTTGGTCTCTTTTAGAGCTTTGTTACTCTTTTTTGTCCCTGAGAAGTCCTGTTTGTGTTGGTGATATGTCCAGCAAGGGCAACTCCCAGAGAAGCAGGAAAATACACAAAAAACAAAGATTTGGAGGAAGGTAAGAGATTTTTCTCAAAGTTTGTGTGCTTTTATGAAGTGTTGAAGAGCAGTAAAATTTAATTTTAAACTATAGTTAATCTGTATGACATGAGATGAAAAGAGATCAAACACATCAGCCACAGAACCACATATCCAGGATATGGCGGATTTTTTTACTTCAAATCACAATATAACCAGATTTAAAGAAAGCAGAAACACTGAAAACAGTTTTCTAGGGACAAAGTGCATTGCATATGTCTCAGCTGTGGTTTAGAGGTTTGCTGCCTTTTCCTTCTCCCATCCATTTCCTAAGTTGTGTCTTCCCTCCTCATAGTTAGCAATAAACTAACACCTCAGGGATGGAGGGAATGATTGAAAAACCATGAAAACCTTTAAAAGCCTTGACTCACCACCAGCAAACCACCTTCCACTGCAATTGAATATCTGCTTCCATTTGAATATTTGATGGAATCTGGTTGAACTCAGATGAAACTGTTGCTGGGAGAGGAATAATGCTACAGCAATCTATAGTAATGATCCGAAGTAGTGCCATTTGCAGCAATGGCACTGTGTTACTCACTTAACATCGCTGCCGCGTTGTTAATGAGACCACTGAAACACACAGAGTCTATTAATGATGGGGAAAAAACCTGCAGGGGGCTGAGCACCCGCAGTTTTCGGAGGCCCTCGACTCACATCCTCTGTGCCAGCTGTAGATGTTTCCACTCAGCCTCCAACACCCAGGGATTGCCACCCCCTCGCATCTCCCAGCTCAAAAGCTCATGGGAGCCCTCCCTAGCCCATTACAGCATGCAAAGACTGGGATTACAAAAAACCTGGTACTTCTGCAAGGGACATACCAAGGGAAAGGTGGAAAGGCAGGATCTCCTCTCTCTGGTGGCTTCTGAAACGACTTTGCCTGCAAGCCACGAATCCCTCGGCAATTAAACAGTTTCATTCTCCTATACTGTGACAGTTTTTCTTCCTGTTCTCTCACTATCACACAGCTACCAAAGCCAAAGCCAGATCAGACTTCCTTGAAAAAAAAAACACACCCAAACAAAAAGAAAAACTCACCTGGCTGAGTGGAAGGTGCTAAGATTAAGCCTGGAGTTAATGCTGACCCAAAGATCATCTCTGAACTCCTGCAATGATTGAAGATGTGCATCATTCATTTCTAAGCTGGGTGAGATGCTACAGAGGTCACTGAACCAGAGGAAAGCACAACTGGTAAGGTAACAAGTGCTACCAAAATTCCTCCTCAAAGCAAAGAAGAGCCAAAGGAGAAGGATAATCACATCTTTAGAGGGTCTGGCTTCACGCCAAGCGAAGGAGAGATGTTAGGCTGCCACCCCTTCCTCCAGCACTGCTGAAGGGGTATTGGCAGGGAGAAGAAAACAGACATGTCCTCAAAAGCTCACCTTGATCTTCTGAGTAATTGCATTTCCATTAAGCAGCACTTCCTGCCATCCCCTGGCTCACAGGTGTTCCTGTCTGTGTTTGCTGTCTGAACCCTCGATACCACCTCAAAGTGGATGGTTGTGGAGGTCCTTTCAAAGACCTGTTGCCAGGCTGAATGGAAAAGGTCATGCTTTTCCCATTTCTTCTTCCTGCCTCCATTCAGTGTTCGGCACCACTAGTTAAATTGATGAACAGCTGCTGGGACAGGGGGCTGTTTCCATTTGGTTTTTGTTAATGGCGCTGTAAATAGCTGTAGTGAGTTTTCCACTCCAGCCTTCCCTGGATGCAGGAGAGGATGATACAACCTCAGCAGCTGGACAAAGGGAGACATGGCAGAGAGCTTGTGCCATGTCTGAAGAAGGAGTCCACGAGTAGGTCACTTATGGGTCTACCCCTTGCCAGTCTTCCCTGCGTTGTCTTCTGAGTTATCAGGCTCTGCTCTTTACCTGGCACAGGATCTGAGATGAGACAGATCCTGGTCTAAGCTGGTCTGGCTATTGGAACACTGGTTTCCAACAGCTGAGACCTGCCATCAGATCCAAAAAAGACATTTCTGCCAGCAGTGACCATTTAAACCCAAATAATTTATTCAGGGACTTTATTAATTTAAAGAAGAAATAGTTAATGGACCAGATTCTGAGAAATAGCATTCACTCCAGACTTGTAATACTGATTGCAGCCTTGCGCTGGCACAAGGGGTGTTTATTCAAGCTTGGCCCTGGAAAAGGGTCACCAAGCCCCTGTCCCAGAGTATTTCTATTTGCTTTCAACTGCAAATGAACGTTGTGTAAGGACATAATCTCCAGTTTGCCTTGTAGAAATTGATTTATCACTTAATAACACCCTTGCTGTGATGCGGCGAGAGGAGGCAGAGCCTGAGCAATAGTTCTATTGTACTGTCAGTATAAATTAGAGCTAAAGATGTTACTCTTTAACCACAAGCTTTGGGGTTTCTGGGTTTTTTTACAAGTGCAATTTTCAGCTGACAAAAGGCTTTTTGCACAACAGATTCTTTCCTGTTTAGGGTTTCATCCCACACAGTTTTCACAGCCTTGCCCTCTGAATCTCCTGCAGGCAGCAGCATGCAGGGGAGAGGGGATCAAACTACAGGAAAGAGAGAGTCTGCTTTCTTCTCTGTGAATTGCAGCGTACAGCTATTGGTGATAATTGTAGGGAAAAGGCTCATTGATTTACACTCCTCTTTCTGAAAAACTGAGGTTTCAATAGACCCAGGGAAAGGAAAAAAATAAACTGAGAAACCTGTTCTACTTCATCTGTTATTAGAGAGGAGAGTGCTGAATTCAGATGTCTGTCATGAAGCTCCAGGACAGAGTTGTCTGAAGAAAGAGCTTTACTCCTGAAGTACAGACTGTCTTATTTTTACTAGGATCTCACCCCAAGCTGGGTAGCTGAAATCTGAATTAAGAGTGCATCAGCTCTCTAGAGATGTCCTTGTGCTGAAACAAGGGTTCAGATGGAGCCAGGAGCAAGACCAGGATGCAAGGACCGCTCCTGGGTTTCATAATTTGGGCATAGCCTAAATGTGCTGTAGATTTTTTCTGCTAAAAGTAGACTAAAAGGATGGTACAGTCAGTAATATTCAGTCAGTAATACTGAAATGCCAGATATGGCTAGAAAAAGTGGTATCAGGATCTATCTAAAGCTGAGAGCTCTTGATCTCCTGCCTGGCTGCAGATAGAAGAATTCTGCTGTAGCTATTGGTACAGTTTGGTCATTCAAGGGAACAAGGAGTGCCACATTGGCAGACTGGTGTTTTTATACAGAAGAGCTGAATTAATATGAGTGGTGGGCTACAAATAAAGGAGGCCAAGTCTAGCTCAGGGATTTTCCATGGCTTGAGACTCCTGTCTTTTTTTATCCTGCAACTTGTTATTAACTTCAGTTTTATCTTCTACATTCAGCTTCTGAGAAGCTCACATGAACTGTAGACTCAATAATCCCTGATTTCACCCAGCCCAGGACTCAAGGACAGCATCAACCAGCCTGTAATTCCTTTGGAATAAACAGGACACCCCGCCACACACACACACACTCTATGTAGTAATATAAACCAGGGCTTATGGGGTTAACTTACTATGGCATAATGACTTATAGAGAGGAGAAAGATTTATTTATAAGTTAACACTTGTACACAGACATGCATATATGTACTCATTAACTTGCTAGAATGTATATTGGGAGCATTTAATACATTTTTCAACAGCTGAGAAATTTCTGTTCAGCTCACGAATTCATCACCACAGTGAGTGATAATGAGCCTTTTGCTGTAGGATGCAGCTTCTGGTGAAGGAGAGACTAGACATCCATGCTCTTCCTGATATTAAGGTTAGACTGAGAATGGGAAAAATAAGTTAACCCTTGTCATTTTTGCTAAGAACGCCTATAAAGAACCAGACTAAAATTAGAAAGGTAAAAGCATTTTAAAAAGAAAACAAAACACAGAGCTGACATACTTCATTACTATTAATCAAAGAAGAACTAGTACAAAGCAAAAAATTTCCAATGTTTTGTTAAACCTTTCATACTCTCAGTCTCTTTGGTCTGGAAGAACAGAGCAACAAAATTTCTGGAAAATCTTCCAAAATAATTTCTTCTAGAAGACAAATTATTGTATTCACATATTCCTTTACAATTATTTCTTTCACCTGACTTTTGTGATACCTTATTTCAATAGTTAGCTGATTTGTTTGTAGTAACATCATTTTTTATTCTTATCATGATTCAAGTCACAGTGATCTTACAAATGTTTTCTCAAAATCACTTTGGTTTTCAGTGACTGTAGTGATACCTTATCCATATCCTCAATGAATAGTCTCTTAGAAATTACTTCCAAAACTTTTGCACTAAGTACACATTCTAGTCAACAAATCGACATTTAACAAGCGTTCAAGGGCCTATATAAAAATAAAAAATAAAAATGCTTTTTCTGTGTGAAAAGTAGATGTTATTTTATATAGGAGGAGGCAGAAATAAAGTCTCCAGAGAGGCAGTCTCTCAGCAGCACCATTTCTTGCTGTTATGACCACTACTTACCAAAATCCTTCATGTGGCCACACCTCTCTGCCTTCTCATTTTCCAAAGAAAATGAATCTGTTCTCTTAAAGATGGCTTTACTGGTCTCTATGATCTTCCCCCTGGTCACCTCTGTTTGTTCTTAAATGGAAAACATTATTTGTTGATAAAAAATATTTTTTTATTTTATCAGAGAGATACATATTTGTATGTCAATGAACAATGTGGTACTCTGAACAAGGAAACACTGACCATATTAAATTTTTTTTGTCTTGTAGGTGAAAAGGATCTTTTCTTTTTTGAAGTTCTCCATTGCCTTAAAAACACTTTACAGAATGACAGAGTATTTCCCACCTTGCACTAATAGGACAGTCATTTCAAATCCATGAATTTGAAGGAGAAGCTCCAATCTTTTATGAGGTGCAGAAGTATGCACCAACTTTAAACATTCAGTCGAAAATATAATTAAGCCATCTTCTAAGTAATAGTAATGATCTCTTGCATTTCCCAGATGCTTTCATCCTTGTAAAAAATATATTTCAGAACCTACAAACCTCCTCCTGTCTCCTTTTCTTTAAAGAAAAAAACAAACAAAAACTTGCTTTGATGAGATAATTTGCTCATTATTTATTTATTGATCTATTTATTAATTTTTATTTTAATTTAACTTACTAACTGTTTATCAATGAGATAATTTTAGGAAAGCATGCATGGCTGGGGCCTGTGGATGTATACATATGAACGTATGTCCGTGTTAGAATTTCTTTCTCTGACCACTGATGTAATTCAGTCTTTAACTGCCCTCTACAACTCTGCAGAGCAGTTTTAGCCCAGGAACCGGAGGCCATTTTATCTAACTTAAATTCAAAATATGCTTCTAACCCTCCACATTTGCAAAAGTATGCAAAACCCCTCCAAACTGGCAACAGTTTTTTTTTCTACTCTCAATGCAGGAGGCCTCCCTTTTTACTCCCTTTTTGTTAAATTAACACATCTTTAGGGACAGGGTTGTGAGTGCTCGCTGAAGAAACTTGACTGGGCAGGACTTGCAAACAGAAGCCCTGAAAGGCGTAGGTGGGCGGCAAGGCGAGCGTCACTGCATCCGCACTTCGTGTTGGTAGCCAGCCCACACGCCGGTGGCATCTGTTCATCTCTTCATTTGAGCTTGTCTCTCCCTGCAGTCCCTGGGCGAATGATGCCTTAATGCAGGCAGACCAAGAAAATCAATATAAAATATGCCCCCTTCTATTTTATTTATTTCTTTGCTTTTATCTTTTTTAAGGGAGGAAAAAAAAATATCTTGCTTGTTCATCCCTTATGAGGGATTTTAAGGTAATCTTTCATCAGCTTTCCTTACCACCACGAGAAAAAAATCTCTTTCTCTCCCCCATTCTTACTTCAGGCAACTGAAGCATGAAATGGGAAATCTCATCCACAGTGGAGAGCAAATGTGTCACCTTATTTATTAATTTCATGATCAATGGAAGACATTGATTCATTGGACAAACCAGAGTACTTTTGAATAAAAGCAAGAATAAGGACTAGCTCTGGAGAAGGTTGCCAAGTATCTGCTTTTGATTATTTACACAGAGATACAATGACAAAAAAGAAAAAAAAAAAACACACTACAAAACCAGAAGTCTGTATGTCCTTTTCCCTCCTGTGGGAAGTTTGAAGGGCTCTCCCTTTTTCTCTGCCAAGTCTCTCGTTATGGCCTTGGTCACACCACGTTACAGCCCACGCCTCAACCTGCAGATTGTGGAGTGCTGTACCTCGGATTTGTGTAGCCCTCTGCAGATTTAGCTAAGCTGGTCTCCTAGCGCAGTGAGTTGAGACCTTGGAGTCTTGGCTTAAGGTGTCATTGAAGTAAAATGAGCAGAATTTAAAATATTTGCAAAGTGCTCACACAGTGCTTTGGGCTCCCAGGCACTGTGAAAATGTCTGGTATTTTCTTTGCAAATGGGGTTTGCATCTATTTGAACATTTAAAATCTTGGAAGAAAAGGAGAAGTCACCACAACCAGTTACAGGGGACAGACTAGCAACCGACTGCTGTGCCAAAACCAAATATCTCTTACAGTACCTTTAATAACTTTCACAAAAATATCCTCAGTCTTATTGGGATTTGAAAACCACCTTTTTACACAGTATCTACATAACATGGCTGAAAAATAGCTGTCTACTTATGTTGTGACATATCGTCCACCCAAGTAAATTCCCCATTTTCCTGGGAAACACTAGAGTAAGCATTTTTAGCATCTAATTCTAAGCTCTGTAGTTTGACACCATTATCACAGCACCTAAATGTACCTGATGGCTCCAGAAAAGATGTCGGTGGTCTAACTGGCAGTAGCAAAATGTGCTGAGGGCCTGGTGAAACCACATCTGTGTGAGAAAGAAAAGAGAATTAGCAAGTACAGGTTAGTGTAGAATAGAAAGGATTACTGAAGCACAAAGTTAAGATACCCTATTTCCTTGAAGACATCCCCAGTGAAACCTGTGAGCAATAGCCAAAGGTGCCTCATAACATATCTATTTGAAAGCTGACCTCACATTTATTTTGCTGTATTTGGGAAACAGAACACATAAGCACTGTCTTTCAAAACCCTACATTTTCCTCCTTTCTAGAGCAGCCATAAGGCATCTTGCACACTGAACCAGCTTCATATAAATGACTCCAAACTTGCAAAAATGGTAATATGCGTGAGAGCATAGTAAAGGAGCTTGCTATGCAACACGGTAGCCTGAGGTCTCGGGTATAAAATGAGAATAGTAAAAGCAGAGATACTGTATCAGGCATGGACATTGGCTTAAGTGGATGCCATGACCCAGAATGATGTCCTTGCTTCAAGAAGGACACTGAAAAATTAAAGAGGGTTCAGAAAAGATGTCAAGACTGAGCAATGCGATAATTGTTTAAAAACAAAAGGCATCTAATCTATTTAGTGCATTGCAGATGAGCCCAAAGGGCAACACATCATCCTCTCTAATAGCTGCAGAAGGAAGAAAAACTCAGAAGTGAGGGCTCTTCATAGTTGCAGGCTGGAGGATAACAAAATGCAACAGCTAAGAGCTTCAGCTGGATCTGTCTGCCCTCTGACTAAGAGGTGGTTATTAAACAACATGGCCACTAGCAACATTCCCCCAGGGTTCTAAGTGGATTATCCAGTGATGGCTATGTTTTAATTAAGAGTGGACACGTTTTCCAAACCTCTGATCTTCATCCAGATGTTAATTCAGAGATGTTTTCTGGTCTGATTTATACAGCAGAGTTGGCTGAGATGATCTCAGCAGTCCCTTCTGGCATTATAATCCATAAGCCTCGTCAATAATTCATGCCATTGCTCCAGACTTCATGATGGAATCACGTATGCAAAGGACAAGACGAAGAAGAACAAATCTAGCCCTGATCTTTGTTCAAAGCTCCCCTTTAAGTGGAAATGCATATAATGGTTGATTCACCCAGCCCTCCCTCCTTGACCCACCATTTAATCAATTAGGGGGGAAACACAGGCTGACGTTACAGATGTGCACATATGCAAATCAACCTGGTTTATTCCTGTAAGGCAATTAAGCTTATAGGTATAAAACAATTATGCTTTAAAGTTTGCTTCTCTCCTTAAAGAGAAGCCTGTGGTATTTAAAAATGCATGTTTAGAATCTGAAAGCCATTGTTTTTTGTGATGTTTAATGGATGTGGGGCCAGAGGGTTAACTGAGCTGTTAGATGGTTTTTCAGTAGGCATCAAAAAGAGCATGAATGAGTCCCAGTTTGACAGCTTGTAGATAAACTGTAGATGGGAGACATAATTTATATGTTTTTTAAAAATTCAACATCAACAGCAAATAATTCAAGGGACTCTAGCCAGCTGGTCTTCCTTCTAAAACTGGATATAGAAAGTAGGGAGTCTTTGCACAGCAATGATGACATGCAGAAGCCTTCTATATAAATTTACACATTTATCAAGCCTTTGTGGAATAATAAGCTACAATCTAGCCAGCCTGGGGCAGCCTGCTGTAATTGTTATGATTTGTTTTCCAGATACAGTACAAATTCCTTGGTAATCTTTCCTGAATTTTAATAAAGGGAAGGGAAGACTTAATTAAAGAATCCTTTGTGCTGTTCTATAGTGACTGCCATCTGTGAGTGCTTCAGTTCTGGGTCTTATCTCCATCGTGCAGCCCACAGCTTTGCCTTTGTAGACGGTGGTAGTAACTCAGGCTCAAGGAGTGAAATAACTGAGCAGTGTGGTTTTTGGGGAGCGTGCACCACTCTGGCATCTTCAGTGGCTGCTGTGGAGAAGCGAGGACTAGAGCCCTTTGATCTGCTCTGCTGCTTAATAGCATTTATTCCAGGATAAATTAGGGAATACCCAGTTTACATACGAAAGAAGCATGAACCTTTTTTTTTAAGGGGTATGTATAACATAATTGACCTCTATCAAGTGTAGTCTCTGGTGTCAGTAGGGCCTTTTGTACATTGAGCTAAATGGGCTTTTATTTTTACAACAATGAAATAGGGAAATGCATCTTCCCAAGGACTCATTTGGCATATCCCAGAAGCTGGTAGAAAAGAGGTGAGCTTCTCAGCTGTAGTTCTGTACAGGCAAAGTTTATGATTTATTTGGAAATAATCCCTCCCTTCCCATGATTTTGGGAATAAGCAACTTTTATAACAGGAGTTTGTCATTAAGGCTGGCTGCCCCAGTTCACAAGACCCCAAAAAGCCAAATAAAATGATGGATTTCTTCACAGATGTGACCTGGAAACTGACTTGGCTTTCAGAGCCGGTTGTGTCTGACAACTGGCAACAAGAACTCTAGAGTGAGAGCAACCTCCAGGGGCATCTCATCAAGCCCTTGCTCCCTCCTTTTCCTCTAGTAGAAGTTCTCTGAGCTCATGACAGGTTTTGGGGCATCTTGCTGCACTGATGTGAAGGCATCTTAATGTGAGGTATGCAGGGAGCAGGCAACGGTATGTAAGGGTGAGATTTATTCCATTGCGTGTTGCACATCACATACGCTCTGCTTCTGTTGTGGTAGAGGAGTCAGTTATGTAGCTCTGACAATGTCATCGGTAATTTATAGACAATCCTATAGCCAGGTGTTTGGGATGGAGCTCTGTCTCAGAATACAGATAGATGTTGGGATCCAACTCTGATTTATACCAGGAGCCTCCATCGGGGAAAGACCTGCCTGTGCACAAGCACTCATGGGATCAGGTCTTTGGTCCTGAAAATAATCTTAACCAAAGGGTCTCCTTTGGTGTATGACATATTTCTCCTTAAGTGATAAAAGTTTTACAGGTCTGTCCTCGCTGGCAATTGAGTCCACGTTGTCATCTGGTTAAAGACAAAATCTTCACTTTTCTGCCTGTGTTTACAGCCAGGATACTTCAGATTTTCCAGGTATTCAAATCAGTCTTTTGAAGTACAGATGAAGTAGAGGCCATAGCTGCAAATAACTCCTGGGCAGGGCCAGTTGGTGTGGATCGTGCCACCTTTCCAATGAGATACAGAATAGATTTTAAACTTTCTTTTCCAAGGAAAATAGCTGAACAAAGCTCTGTTAAGAGGGCTCTGCTGAATTCAGCAGCCTGGTGAGAAAGGGCATCCATCAGTCATATGTCCAAATCACAAGGCAGGTGAGGTTTTACAGATGAAAAATAAATAGCTGAAACTCCGCCTAGTTATACACGGAAAACTGTGAAATGGTTTGCTTTGATCACCAACCTTAACATGTGTTATTAAAGGTATTACTGTGCTTCCTTAAAATAATTTTACTGGGAAAAATGCAAGTATATGTATATTTATGCATCTTTTGCTCTAAGAAATTAAAAGTTTGGCCAGCATCTCATACTCCCTGTTCTGTTTAAGGATGCCTAATACAGTTTGGAAGCTTTGCTGTTCTTCTCTCTGTTATTTGTCCTACTCTCTCTCCTATCCAACTACCCTACAGGCCTGAAGGGCTGAGGAGCTGCTGTTGCCCCCACTGCTGCTGTCTATATGGGAACCCTCAGCACTTAAATTGCACTTGCACTTTGAGTTCTTTCCTTCCATGTTGATCCTCCCTAGGAGTAGCCAGGACGCTGATTATTAGTGAGTTAACTTGGTGACTGGAGAGCCAAAAATACAATCTCTAGATAACATCCCTCCAACTTAAACCTGTCCTTAATATGTGCATATTGGAGAAGTGTCTTGTGATTTTCTGTCTTCTTGATATCGCAGCACAGGGTTCCCCAAGGGAGTGGAGAAAAGCAAGGGCAGACCTGATAGCCAGCGTTTCATTCTTTCCTTTCTGATCAGAGACTGCACGTGAGGGGTGATGCCATTGCTTTAGCTGATGGGTGGATAAAAGCCTGAACTGTGGACAGAGGGGTTTCATTTGTTAAAAGAAAAAATAATTTCCTTTGCCTTTTTTCTCCTCTTTTTATCCATTTGCATTAAAACCTAATCAAGCAAACAACTTTTTTCTACACCTAGGAACATTCAGTTTGTATTTTATTTTTATTGCAGTTTAGTGTCCTTCCAGCTCTGTTAGGGTAGATCAAAACAATATAGGAGCATATGTTCCTGTCAGATTTAATGTGTGGTCCTTCTTAAATGCTCCAAAAGCCTTTTCAGATGTAGACCTACATTTAAGTAAGCAATTAATTATTGCATAGCTCTTCCAATGAAAACACAATTTGTTTGCAATTTAAACTGCAATTCCAGCTCTTTTAAATTTTCCTGTCTGTTCATTTGCAAGCTAAGGATTGTGCAAATTTGATCTCAGGTGGTACCTGTCAAATCATGAAAAGGCATTGGGGAGTCTCCATGTGTCAGGAAGAATCTCCAGTTCTTCACTCACCGCCGTGGAGTTCAGGGACCAGGCAGATTCAGTCACACATATCTGTATTTGCAAACCACTGAACCAAAACCTCTCTCTCAAAAACTTAAACCACAGTATCTCACCTAAAAGGACACAGCCTTCCTATAAAATCAGGAGGAGAACATTTAATTAATCATATGACACTATGAAATGTCAGGCAAAAGGGTGTGCTTGGGGAGGGAGAGGATTTGGGAGTGAAGTGTTGGTTGTCCTGGTTCGCAAGTCAGGGACAAAACTCTGGAGTGATTTTCTAAAGAGAGGAGGTATCTGTGATTCAGCTGTCACATTGTCAACCGTTCCTGGAGACGCAGCAGCCTGACAGGGCAGGGAACTACTATCCACCGGAGCTGGGGGCGAAATATGTCTTTCTACTGGAAAACTACAGGCAGTACGATAGCTTGTCATGCAGCAAATCATCTTCACTGTGCAATGCATCACCTGCTCCTAACTCAACAGAATGCACTAAAGCCCAAGTATGGAAAGCCCCATAAATACACAGAAAAATCAGGGGATTAACTCAGGGCTTGTTATGTTGGTTTTTGAAGGAGGACATATAATTCATCACTTGGGGGCAATCATGAGAGGGATATTTAAATTACTCAGCACAGAGCACATAAATAATAATGAACAGAATAAAATGCAAATGGCCTGGAAGGAATCAATAGTCATGAATGAAATCAGCCCTCAGATCCTAATTGAAATGAAAATGAGATGCATATTCAATATGTGCTTAATAGAATATACATAATATGAGCATCCTCAGCTAATGAACAAGACCTTTCCATCACACAGATCCATGGAGACAGGCACCCCTCCTAGGAAGCAAATGCCAATAGATTTGCCCACCCTCACCATACTTCCATGTATAGCTATGTATGTATACATATGCATGTAGTATAATGGAAATAATGAACTTTTAACCTGTGCTAGATCTCAACCACACACATTCATGAAAAGACCATCTGTTGTTTCTGAATATCTGTGAAGCTGTGATAGGTATTTTGCATACCACTCCAATATTAATTGGAAGCTTTTGTTCTTGTTGGAAATAGCATGTGCAAAGGCTTTATTCTGCTTTGTATTTTAGGCCATTTTGCAGTAACCGACTGGGTGCTCACATGCTAGTTGATCTAGCTGGTTTCTCAGTAGTCCTTCATTGGATATTACTGACCTACACAGAGGAGCGGGAGCTCTTACCCGTTGAATCTAATTGCAAAGAATTGAATTATTTTCTGACACAGGCCCGAGCTGGGGAATCTCATGTTATCTCAGCAGAAAGCAGATGTGCACTTCTATGGGCGTGACTTGCCCTGACATTTTAAACGCTGGCACACTCCCTTGAAGAGTTGCCTTTTTAAAACAAATTTGCGGTGTTCTGTGTCTTGGAAGAATGAGCAGCAGAGACAGGAACATCGGTGTCACATACAGGAGTGCCTTTGTTAGGGCTGCAGACATTGGCAGCCATTCACACAGTACTGCTGGGACAGGAGCACAAGATGCTCCATGGCCTTGGGACCCAGGAAGTCACAGCAGCTCAGTAGGTGTGAGCCATCGTGGCTGGGAGGTTCTGCTCATATAGGACTACCACGCTGACGTCCTATCACCCCTTTGTTGGAGAACACAAGTTCAACATACCCAGCTTGCTGCTGAACTGCTGATGAGCCTTTGCCCTGCTGGTTACCTCACCCAATGAAGCTGGATTAGACATATTATTTTCCTGGGCTAAAACCCTAAAGCCCAAGAGTCCCAATTGCAATTCTGCTATGGCTCATCTTTGAGGTGTCTCTCTCACCTCCTCTGCCTCCATTTCCTCATCTCCACCCCACACCTGTCCTAAGGGCTGATTATTTAACATTGCTATGGGGTTTTGAAAATGTTCTGTGTTAAATCCTCTCTTAAAGTACCTAACGGTTAAACAGATTGATCTTATTTTATTGCTTTGCAAAGCAAATGTCATCTGTATTGAATTTCTTGCCTCATCTGCTAACAAAACTCCTCTGATTTTTTTTTCCATTGCTGTGGAGGCAGGGTTGTTGGGGAAGGAGCCGAAGACAATCATTTAAGGGCTAAAATTCTCTTTCTTGCTTTGGTATCCAACAGTGATGCTACTGCCTCATCACTACTGAGCCAGAATCCCAACTGGATATCAGACTGATGAGGTCTTTATCCCAGACCCATTACTGGGAGGAGACATACTCCTCTGAATCTGTACCTGCTTTACAACTGGATGGAGGCAGTCACTGAAAGGGAAAAAAGAGAGAAGCTTTAATTATTTCTTACGTTGTGTGTATTATAAGTGTAACAGAAAGCTGAAGTAAAATCATCCCTCCCTTAACACAGCACAACAGCTCTTCTGACATAGCAGAAGGCTTTGTTAAGGGCCAGAGTTAAGCTGCTATACAAATCTCAGTGGGTTGTCCTCATGGGAAAAATGGGTCACAATTATCAGTGATGGAAACTACATTGGTTTTAGCTGTTCTCTCAAGGATCAGTGTAGCCAGAAATCTTCCCAAATGTGTTGACAAGTCAGGGTGCATCTTGTGTTGTTGCCCTTTGCTGACAGTTTAGCACGGGTGAATAATTGGAGTGAACAACCACTGTGCTGCCTGTGATCCTGTGAGGTCCTGGCTGTGCTGCCAGGGTGGGATTGCTCTCGCCCATCACCCTATGTCACTCTTCCTGTTCTCAGTTGAGGCATCTCCTCAGAAGTGAACATGGCCATTGGGAGGAACTTTGGCCAAAAGCTATTCTCGCAGGCAGCTGAGTAATTTTTCCAGTTATATACCTTTCTCTTCCAGTAGATGGTTGTCTGTAGCTGTTCTTTTGTAATTTTGCTCCTTATTTACTGACTCCAGGCAGTGGGAAGCCAAGAAAATGGGAACTGCTGACATGATGGATCCATCCTCATCATCTGGCCTGCATCCTGTCACCCTGCCTGCCCAGAACTTGTGCGCTGGGTTCCAGCCCATCCACACACGGACCCTACAGCTTCTGCATCTTCAGGAGGGTGGCTTTGAGTCATATCCAGTAAGCTTATAAGAACTTGAATCTATTCTAGGCTACTGCTGCCAGGTACAGCAGATGCTATCTATTAGATTTTACTTTCCCAGAAATTCCTCTGATTCATAAAACATTCAAGATTGTGGACCCCTATTTCATCCAGTCCTCCTCCCCTGCTGTGTACTTTTTGTCAGTGAGAAATGTGTATGAATGACTAAAGAGCTGGTCGTCTTCTCTAATACATTAACTGGCCAGAGCAGTATTTGCTAATCTGTGAGCCTCAAGTCCTGGGGAGTCTTCAAGGCATCAGGAAGTTATTTTCCAGATGAGAAGAAGAAAGAAAAAAGAGGTTTTAAGCTATATACACAAATTCCCATGGATGCAAACAAACAAAATGGAGAAGAGTGAACCCAATTAAAGAGCATTCAAAGTTCAGCCTTATTTTAGGCTTTTAGAAGTGAAAACTCATGTAGCCTCATTGCATCAGAGTGTCCTTGGAATTTGTTTCTTTGTATTTCTCTTTCAAAATTAGACAATCTTTCAGTTACAAAGGTCAGGGCACTCTGGAACAAGAGCTGAGAAGAAATCCCTCTTGCTGTCCTCCCCAGGGAGCAGCACCCCAGGGTGGGTGCCTGTCCCTGGGCAGCTGAATACAGCAGCAAATAGGCTCTCAGCACATGCCTTAGTGCTGGGTTAGGGCAGAGGAAAATTACACAGATTGGTCTGGAGCAGGTGTTACTGCTGCTGGCCCTGGCAGGAGCAAGCGTTAGCACAGGCTGAGCACTGGCAGCTCGTAGTGTCACAGCTTGCAAGGCAGCTACATGCCTGACATCCCTGTCTGGGGCTGGGGGGACACACACATGGCGATGAAGCTGAGCCTGACCTGGAGTCAGTAAAACATTCAGGATCATTGTCAGCCCCTTCCCCACAAGCTGTCCTTGTCTTCTACTGCTAGACTTTGTGTGAGGACTATCAACTTCTCCCTTCCCTACAGCAATGTCACCCTCATCTTCTGGAAGACTTTGTTGCATTGGCAGTATCAAGATCAGTTTAGTACTTGTTATATGGGTTTCAGATTTTTTCTAAGCAGAAAAGATTTTATTTTAAAAAGTGAAATTACCAGATGGGAAGCTAATTTAATAAGTTGATAATATCTGTTAATTTTAATTAGAAGACTGCACATAGTGCTGTCTACTTGAAATACAAACTGACACAACTGAAATATTCCAAAATTGCTAGATCTGACGTTTTTTTTCCCAAGTAGGAACTTGAGAGTACTTTAATTTCTTTAAAAATGCATTGGAGAAGATAATATTTCATTTACAAGAGCATTTTTGAAGAAGACTTACTCAGGTACTCAGAGACACAGAAAATGACAACGATAAAAACAACTGAGTTGATAAACAGGGAAGAACATCAAAAGAAAGAAGCAAATAAAATCTGCAGAGAAACATCCCAATTTTGCCATCTAAACCTTTGTTACTTTCCTATAAGCCATGGGCAGAATGCTACTGTGATTGACAATACAGAGCTTATTTTAATATTCCGCTCTCTCTACACATATATTCCACGGTTGGGAGAACTGGGCTTTTCTCAATATTGTCAAAGTGTTTCCATTATAAAAATAGCATGCAGAAACCAGACTGACTGGAACTGAATACAGAATTCAAGGAGAGAAAAAACCAAAGATCCACGAATGTCTGATAAAAATCAAGATGTACCTTCCAGAGAGGAGATTATGTAGACCCCCCCAAACATAAGAGAGCATTCTGTTTTTATATGTACCTACTTCCTAACTCTGTTTCCACTGGAGGAAATAATAAATTGTTTTTAAAATTCCATTTTCATCCATGCAGCAATCTCAGAAACCTATTAATGGACAGGAAATGTCCACTATCGTATTGGCTGATAGTAATGTGGTTAAGAAGCAAATTACTTTATAATCATTTTGCCTAGGTTCAGATTAAGATTTCAAGTCCCAGAAGAAATGGTTTCTCACTCTTTTCTTTGTCAGAGATGGAGTACTTAGAGCAATTCAGAGTAGAGATAATCCTTGCTGTATTTTACACAGGGAAAACATTGAGGTAGAACATGTCACAGGGAAGTGTTGGATAAAGTTGCCTTTATTTTTTGTGTATGTGGGGAGAAAGGAAGGAGCCCACCTCCAGATGTGTTTGAGTTACAGGGAAGACAGTAATTTTTATCAAGAGGAAATAGGAGGAAGGTGAGTTTTCCTTGTTACTAAAAAAAACCATCCAGATTTTTTTCCCACCACCTGATACATGATGTAGTCAACATGAGATGAGTTACTGTTCTTCATCTGCTTCACCATGCCTGTCTCTGCTCCACCACCTCTTTCTTAGCTTGATTTCATCACGAAGCCCATGAAGACTGTATCCTCTCTCTGCTACAGCTGCTGTAACCAATGCACGTTTCAAGTAATACTTTGCTGTTGTCCCTCAAGAGTAAAAATCAGAGTTGGCTCCTTCCGTGAGCAATAGCTGATCTTCACAGGAGCTAGAGGCAAACCTTAGGGCTCATTCCACATATACCCTTTTGTGTGTGTCTAGTTTGATTTCAGCATGCAAAAAAGTGTCACCTATATCTGTCATCATTACAGCACTATCACCCAGGTAAAAAGGCTTGCAGGTAAAAATGATCCTGGGAATAATTGCAAATCCAAGACAAAAAAGTCTGAGTGACCTCCTTTTAAATACCACAGAAACATATTGGCAAGCCTTTACAATTAGACTCTAAGATAGATAACCATCCACTCATGGTTAAATTTCAAATGAACATGATCTACCTAATCAATTGTTGTTTGTTTAGCATGCTCTAACTACTCAAGTAAATCTAAATTAATGGCATGAGTAATTGGATTCATTTAAGACCTTGTATTTCCTTTCCTTGGGCTCTGCTGCTCACTACCACTTAAATGAGAGCAGCCAAATAATTTTCTTCTGTGGGCCACACAGAAGAATCACTGATGACCAGAATCTGGGTCCCAGCTGCCCTTTTCAGCATTATTCCTCCACAAGCTCAACATCTCATATGTGGCATACCTCTGATTAAACCTGCCACATAACTCTGGGCTCCAGGACAATTCAAACCTGAGAAGATTTCTAGCACAGAAACAGCAGGTGTACAGAAGAGAAACTAGCCAGGGTTATTCCCACTAGTGGGAGAGGGAAGAGGTTAGTTTGAAGTTAAGAACAAGACTCTGGAGGCCTTGGCATGTAGTATAAATATCTTCTGGAATAAAAGCACACAACAGCCTTCATGCTGTAGCTCAGTATAAGCAGGATGTGATGTCTCCTCCTGCCTCCGCTGTAATTCATGGAGTGAGACATTGCTTATGGGGGATTGCACAGGACCCCAGGTATGCATGGGATGGATCTTCTAGGTACTGAAGTCAATAGTGCTTTGTACCTCAGGACCTGCAATCCCTTCTTTAACACTCAGTCAAATCAGCGGTCTTGCAGGTCTCCTCCCTTCTCCCAACATACACTCCTCATCTCTGTCCTATCCCATGAACCCATGTGCTGTGATGGGTCTACACATGCACAGCGCCCATCTAGTTCTCCGTTCTTTTCTGGGTTACGGTTCTGCAATACTCTTGGCAACACAGCGTGCCTATAGCACCTTTCTTTGCTGTGCAGCAACTAATGTGTGCAAGTCCTTGTCTCAGGAACCTGGAACTTCACATGTTCAAAGCAGGTTTGCATTGCAGGAATTTAAAACATTCTTTTAACTTCCCCCTTTCTGGAAAGCCAAGGCTTGGGGGAGTTTTTCCATTTATAGTTTGCTAAAGAATTGTTTTAGGAGAGAATCACTCCACTTTGGCTGCTCTTGTTTAAACTGAAGTGGCCTTACAGTTCAGCACTTTCCTGTCAATCCTTAAAGCCCTCCTCCCACCAGCGGACTCGTCTCTTTACTTACTCTGCAGTCCTTCACAATCTTCTCTTCTGACAGCTTCTCTGAACAGCAACAGGGAGCCCTCCACAATCTGCTTTGTACAGCTGCTCTGTCCCCTTTCTAAGCCAAAAGCACACAGACACCAGGCATTTAGTTTTATTCCTGTCCACAGAGAAGGGGAACACCTCTCCTTCCTCTTTTTTCTGCTGCTGCTCTAACTAATCTGCTGTAACACAGGTCTGGGCCAGCCAAGGGTGGCAATTCAGATCCAATACAAGACAGGAGAGACAGATATTAGAAATAAGAAAGTCTTGAGTATTACTATCATTAGTACTATTTAAAGCTTTAACTATCCCTAGGAAATCAGGATAAAGGTACACACAATATTTTCTGAACTATGCACTTGCTTAAGCAAGGAGATGCATAAGGTGCCCGGCTTTTCCCTGCTGCTCTTCTGTTCTTGAAGCTCTCCAGCAGGTTTCAGCCAAGCCTGGAGTAATCTTCACTGCCACCCCTAGGAAAATCACTGGCTTGTTCCATGGCCAAGACTAGCATGGTTCAGAAACTGCATCCAGCCTCTGCTGCAGGACGGGAAACAGCTATCCAGCTGACTCTCTAAATACACAGCAACATCCCTTCTAGAGCCTCAACTGCAAAAATGAACTTCTCCCTCCCTTGACTCTTCACTGCCTAATGCTCACAGACAGCAACTACTGGGAATGGGGCTCCTTTCTGTTCTCCCAGAGGTGAGGACAGAGAGAAGAAGAGCTCCTCCACAGCAAAGAGCACCACCTGACCATCATTTAAACCAGGCCTGGGCTTTCTGGTGAGCCTGAAATTCAGTTATACAATTAGTAATAAAGAACAACTGCACTCTTCTTTCATCCTGTTGTAAGGAAGGCTGCTGCCTCCTTTTGCAGCACTATTTATGGCTACCCTACAGCCCCCTGCTCTTTCTCACAGGAAAATGGAGGAACAGAAAGCTGGAGTTGGGGGCTGCTGCATGGAGGAAGGTAGTTATTTAAGTAGGGGCTGGTGTGTGGAATTTTGACAATAGTGTGTCAATACTCATAGTACTTCTGAGAATAGCTCTGGAGGCTGTCTGTTTTCTCTCAACTGGGCTTTTTGGTAGAATAGACCTTTTTATGGAAACAGAATAGTTTTCATCTAAAATACTGAGGTTTTTACAAGGTAAAGGTGGATCCAAAAGGAAAGTGTTACTTCCACCAGAATATTTCTGGGAGAGAGCAATCACCTTCTGGACCCTCTCAATAGTTCTGTACTCTCCAGGTTTTGGTTAAAACTGCTCATCAGTAATGCAAATTTCCTTTCTCCTTTGCCTAGCTGAACATGTGAGGGTGCAAAGTGCATGAGGTTGGACAGACAGAAGAGCAGGCCAAGCAAGTGTTTTCTGGGCCAGAAGCAAGCTGTATTGTTAGAGCGGCTGATTTTCTAACTCTGGCAGCACAACTGCTGACTCTGTTTTAGATTATTGTTCCTTATCTTCCATGAGTGCTAATAGGCTATAATAAACCCACAAAATCTTACTGCTAGGGAAAGCTAATGCCTGTTGCTTTTACTGGTGTTTAGGACTTTCTTTTCATGGCAGATGAAATCACTGCAGTGTTTTCTGTAATTTGGTATATATTAGCTTAAATCAGAGCTTTGCTTGAACCAACTCCTGGCATTCCTTTTGTTGTTGTATCAATGATCCTAGAGTGGATTTGCAAGAGGTCAAAGGAATTAGCTGCTCACACTGACTTTTTCTGGTCATTGGGCTGCCTAGGCTTACCTTACAAATGCAAACCTTGAAAGAGTATGCCCTGTTTTCAACATGAAACATATTGAACAGTCTTCTGAACTAGCGTAACTGTTTTTGCCTTGGACTCTTACTTGAAATACTCCTTTGGCTTCTGGCCTGTGCAACAGGCAAGAGGTGCCAGTGTTGAGAACACCTGAAAATCAATTAAAGGCAGAAGCTTCTGAGGTCCTGTTTCTTTATTGCCCTCCCCAAAAAGGTTCATGGAAAACTATTTGCTTTCCCCGAGCTGTGAAAGAAAATGTTAGACAAACTATGGCTCTGTGCAGAGGTGTGTGCCTGCCCTAACCTCTCACATCCATTTGATATCTGAAAATCTATTGACAAATTATTTCCTATCTGCTTTTCACAGTTGCTAGATTCATGGGATGAGAGAGTCTTTATTTCTTTGCAGGGCAGAACTGTAGTCAACTAGATTAGAAAATGTTACTTTCTGATAGAATTTTTTTTTCCTTTTAGCTGTCCTACAGAATGCTATACTAAGGTGCACTGAAAAAAAATTCCACACTAGAGATATGATTTTTCTATTAACCTTCTCACCCCAAACTTTTTCAGAGACATTTATTTTTTTCCTATGGATATCGACGGAATTTTTCCATAAGAGCTGAAGAAGTTTGCAGAAATCAGCCATTCTTACAACAATTTCCTGTTGTTCATACAACTGTTCATGGCTTTTAAAATTAGATTCTTTTTAAATATACTGTTACGTTAGAGATGAGGTCTTGCAAGGCTCAGTGGATGACCTTACGGAGCCCGTCATTACCAGGCTGTGGTTAGACACCAGCCCTGTACGTTACTGATATAAACTTCTAGAAAAGGCTTCCAGGAGCTAGTATCACACGTGGCTCTCTATGGAAAGTTGGTGTTTAATAAGAACTGGAACAGTAAATGAAATGGTGCATTGAGGACTAAGTATTCACCAGCCCACGTGGAGCGAGTCCGCAGCACTTCTTGGCCAGGTTTGCCAGCAAACGAGTCCACCTGTAAAACACTGTCACTGGTATGAGCAGGGATGTGGAGACAGGCACTATTAATCAAACCTGATGAAACCTGAAAAAAATCCATTTCATACATGGCAAGGGCTGAAGGCAGGAGTTCATCCCTGTTCCAAAGAGAGACTTCCCACATTTTGATTGCATGAATACTTAGAAGAGCAATATGCAGAGCACTGCTATCAGAGTTGTATTTGCAGTCAAACACAGACTAATGCAACTCTGCTCCTTGAGGATTTTTTCTTTTTTTTTCTTCCCTCATATTTTCTTTTCTCACTCTTCCTTTGTTGTTTATTGTATCCTTTCAGGCATTAATTTCATCACTGCTAAATATAATCTCCTACTGACTGAGATGCAGCGGCAGTGAGGCAAGGATTAACACTTCCAGTTTAATAAATCCAGTGAGAATGATTTGTTAAATCAATGCAAGAAAAATACAGGAGGGGAAATTCAAGGATCTCTGAGTTCACGGGCATGATTGCATAGGATGGAAGTAATAGCTTTGATTTCTTTTGATACGCATGGTGTTCTCATGATCCTCACACAGTGACAGTTGTCCTATAGTGCTTCTTTATAATGTCCTTTTTAACATCAGTGCCTTTTACTCCCATTAGGATGACCTCATACCAGAAAAGTCCTTCCTTCACTGCTTTCTCTGCCCAGTACCTTTCACTACCCTTATTCTTTGTTATGAAGTTTTCTTCTAAAATTCGGGGTTGATTCAAAGAATGCTCTTATTCAGGTCAATGGGCAATTGTGAACAGTACAACTTAAAATGATCACATACAAGATATAAATTCAGGATCACAGGGCTGAGGGGGAAAGAAAAAAAAAAGCACAGTAAGTTTTTAACCTATCTCCTCCCTGCTTTTGTTCTGCAAAACTTTAAGGCCTCTGGTAGATTCTTGTGACAGGCAACTAAAATTTGTTGCAATAATCAGATGTTTGGTGCTTGTTGTCTAGGATTTGGGTTTTTATCCTGAAATCTGGGAAACTGCTTAATTTCAAGATAGCTCATAGCTACATCTAAATCTGATGATTGAAGATGGCTTTTAGAAAAGGACCAATGTAGCAATGACTCCCTTGAACTCTGGCTATGAATGTGAGCAACCTGACTTCTTTCTGTTCAGAAGATACCCAACAAACTTATTGATCTTACTGCAGTAGTTTACGTATCCATGCCTCTATCACTGTTTTGTGGTTTTAACTGTTGTGTTAGAAAATCAAGGGTACACAACTATCTCTAATGGTTGCTGTGAAGTAACAGGTATTTCTTACAATTTGGACCAGACCATGATTTTGCCAAGATAGGTGCATTTAACTTCACACTACTTCCCTTCTCCCTGGTGCTTTATTACTGACGCTCTGTTGCACTCATTCTTCAGGGGAAAAGGGGTCACGAAAGAAAAGTTTTTTCATTCCTGTCCACATGTCATTGTGGTGTAATACTGTTATTTTTCTCTAAACTTTACCCATCATTTGTCTAGTACACGTGGGACTTTGGGGATAAGCACAGGAAAAAAGGATGCTCTGAAGACTTTTCGGTCTTCCTTAGTTATGACAAAGAGCAGATCTGCATGCAGAGGTTGTAAGGAGATGCGCAAAAGGGATAAAGATTTGGCAGATAGATGTCCTGTTAGGTTTTCTTATGCCTATGCTTTTTAAAACTTAGTCTATTTAAGTAAATGCCACACCCAAGCCCATGGCAACGTGGTATGCACATATGTGCAGACATACACAGATGCTATTACCAAGGTATCAGCAACACAGACGTTCTGTTGCTATGGTGACAAGTGTTACATGCTTTTTATATGTGGGTATATATGTATATATACACACATACATATTTATTTGTGTGTATGCATCTGTTCTGGCTTTAGGCCTAAATTCAACAGGGCAGTTGAACGCATACGTAAGTTGCAGTAACTTAAGACCATGGAGTTAAGCTGAATGTGGTGGAAATTAAGCAAATGCTTAAACTTGGTTTTTGATGGGACCTTTATTATCCTATTAAATCTGAGAGCTTGGGGACAGTCTGAAAGCCAAGAGCAGTAAGACCATCTAGGGCAAACTAATGCAAATTGTCCCCCTCCATCACAGCTTCCCATGCACCGTGGGTGCTGCATGCAAAGAGGGCCAAATCCTGCAGTCTTAGAGCTGAGTAGTTTTGTTGTGCCCTTCAAGGAGTCTCACAAGTCAATGGGGTTTCCCTTGGCCATCTCTGAGTTATACACAACAGACAGGGCAAATGCATCTGAATTTTGCCCACAGTCCAAAAATCTTGTTGAATTATATTTTTGTCCAATTAGCTACAAACATTGCCCTTCATCATCCATAACATCCAAAGCTTTTTTCAAATAATTAAGCTAATTTGCTGTTCGTAGCCATCACATTTGCCTACACAAGGCCAAGTCTTTCCAAGTTGATTAGGTGGACATAAGAAATGGCTTTCATAACCAGAGGTGCCATTAGTCCTCCATCTATTTCCTATCTTATCCCCAGGTTGTCCATGCCAGATTCCTGTCTGAGGCTGGTCTCATGTTACAGCAAGAACCTCATTCTCTCAGGAGGGTGTCTACTCCCTCTGACCCCACACAGATATAATGACAACTGTAAAGCACAGAGTGCAGCAATTACCCACGCAAATGTCAGAAGCTCTGTCCGCAGATTTATTTACTCTCTCTGCTTTTAATTTTGTCCTTGTTCTGCATCCTATAAAGGTCCCTGTCATGCTGCCAGGCTTTCAGTGCCTGTTATTTATTTTATTTACTGTTGAGAAATGCAAAGATGTGTGAATCCATAAATAGCTAATGCAAGAAATATTGCTTCTGTGACATAAATCTGAGTCTTTCATGGTGCTTGCATCAAATGAATGGTCCAATGGGCCAGGCAGCTCCATCCAAGTCTCCGAGGACCTGGTGACATTTAAATAAAACTTAGCTTTCAGGGTTAGGGGGGAAGAGGGAAGGGGGAACTGAATGAGTTATGAAAATATAAATTAAACTACACTACTATTGATTTACAACAGACTGGACCACATTAGACAGCTGACGTGTCTGTTCTGAGACCTTGTCTTGTTACTTTTACATTTATGTAAACTTATTTCAGTTAAAAAGAGAGCAAGAAAGGAAAAATCAATTGAAACAGAGGACAGAGATTTAATTTAGCTGGGGGGAAATCAGATCAAGGAAGGAAAATGATGGAGATAAAAGTAACCCCTGTCCCAATGCAGAGAGAGAGGAGCTGGCTGTCTGATGTTCATTAGAATTAATTAACAGCGGTCTGCTCCTCTGGGACCCTGGGGGGCTGAGGAGGGTGGGATTTGCTGCTGGTTTAAGAATGAATTAGAAACTCAGACCAAAGGAAAAGGGAGCCAGGGATTCCCACTCTCTTCTTTTTACAAAGACGATGGGTTGGAAGATCTGGATTCAGATGGGCAGAAGCGAGGCAGTTTAACCACTGCCCTTCCTCACCACAGTGGCAGTGGAAAAGGGCAGCAACCGATGGGATCGTTGTAGTTTACAGGTAAGAGAGCAGAAGATGTCACTGAATGAAACGGGGATGGCAAAGCCTTGATTAACAGAATTCTTGCAGGCCTGGATGAATCTGCAGCCAGACAAAAGAAGATGGCTTCTAGTGTACCTGAGAAAACAAGGTTTATGTGATCTATGCTATTTATGCAACTGTCTGTCTCTCTGCCTATGCCTCCCTAAAAATAGTGATGTCTGCTGGCTGATTTGAACCAGATATGTGAATACTCTGAAAGATACGGAGTTCCTGGAAGGAAATAGACCGGCAAGTAGAAAAACATCTGTATTTGTGTTCAGGCTGATACTAGGGCTGAACCCACGTTCCTTATTAGACACTAGAGAATCAGCATAAGACAGAGCTATTATTAGCATCCCAGCAATGGGAAAAGCTGCAATCCAGACTCTTAAACCCTGGCTAATCCAAACACCAGACACAAAATGGCAGGAAAGAGGTTTCATAAATTCATGTGGGGATTTTTTTTTCCTCATCTATCACAAAGAAGTCCTGCCAGGAAGCCTGTTTGTGCCAGCCCTGAAAATACCATGCCTGCACTCACCGTGTGCTGGAGGAGGAAAGGCAGCCAGTCTGAGAGTCGGAGCTAACCAACGAACCTGCTTCCAAGAACATGGTAGGCAGCTTGAGTACAGAAGGACACAAACTTTGTTTGTTTGTTTTGGATTGAAAAGGAAGGTTCATTTTAAGCTTCTTCAGGACTTTTTGAGCAGCGGAAGAGATCAGCCTTTACCAAATGCAGGGAAGAAGTGACTTTTCAAAACCTGGAGGGGATCAGGGCTTAAACAAACAAACAAAAAGTCACTGAAATTAAACCATGCAAATGTATTTGACAGATTCCCTGTTCAGAAAATGGTGCCCAAGAACAAATAGTTCTTTGGCTGTTGAAATGTTACAGGATATTGGCAGTCTAAAGAAATGAAAATAACCATGTGAACAAAGATCTTCTGCATAGCCCAAGCTGCTGTGCTCCTGCTCTGTGGTCAGGATGTGCAAGTGCTATCAAGATGGTAATGTCTGAATCATTTACAAAGTCCCCTTTTCAAAGGATGCCTTCAAAGGTACATTTGTAAAGTTGATCCCAGCCAACCATGGCATCAGTCACTGAAGACTGTTCCCACGTGATGTCTGTTCGTTACAGAAAAGCAGAGTGGGCCACTGAAATCTTCATTTACTGCCTCCCCCATCAGTTAGAGAGGGGTCAAATGTGAACAAGATATTTTCAGTGTTCAATCCAGTGTTCAAGAAAAACTAAAAACGGGTCAAGTAAGGGGATGGGGGCAAAGTGGAAGGTCATGTTGGTGCTTCCATCTCTACCTAGAGCCATCCCTCCAAACCTGCTGCAACCTCAAGCCTGAATAGTTGCCTCTCCTGGGTGGGCAGGCTGATTTCAACAATTTGGGAAGGTATGACATTGTTAGGAAAAAATGCGTCTTCATTAGGATCATTTGCCCAATGGAACAATATACACAAGGAATATCTTAGCTGGACTCAGATTTGAGAAACAGGAAAAGGAGAGGAAAGGAGCAAGAAGCCTATAGGACTGCCCTTTGACAATCTGAAAATTTGCCAGGCATTTCAACTATCAAGCTACCCCAAAACACACAAGCAGGGTGAAGTATGAACGTAGAGCAAGATCTGAACTTGATGGGTCAATCTCTCTTCACTGATTCTATCACACTAAATTCAATCTTTAGTTCAGAGAGGTGGCACAGAGCTGAAAATTGAAGCTCAGCTATAGAAATTGAGTCTCAGGAAGGCAAAGAAGCAGCCATGCACAGAGGAAAAAGAAAATAATTTCTTAAATATCTTCCCCTTTGATTTCTCTAGCTAAAGCCAGTGTTTGCCAAGAGATAATCCACACAGAGTTTTCCCTCCTGTGCTTAGGAAAGTAATCCACTGAGGGCCAGATTTTGAAACCCCAGCAGCCAAGTATGAACTATATTGCCGAAAGTTTCTTTCATGACTAATCCTGCTGGCTGTTCTGGTAGGAGGGGGAGCCTTTCCCTCGTTGGGGGAAAGGAAACTCAGTCTGCACCATGGTTTGCGCACACAAATGATCTTGAGGGCAATAGTCAGTGCATGATTATTTGGCGCCAGTGAGATGTCCACCTACTGGGATTAGATGCTCAGTTGTCAGTCGAGTTGAAGAGGGAATGGACAGAAGGTAAATTCCTGTCCCACCCCATGTATTGTGCAGAAAGCCTACGGCAGGCCTTTAACTTCCAGGGCTGCCACCTATCTTGGAGCTGCTATGGTTCTCCAGGAGCCAGGGCCATGGCTCTGTCTGGTCTTTGGGGCCAGTTCAGGTCTCAGTGTGAGGAGTTCTGCTTTGTTCTATGAAGACATAAAAGTTCATTCATAGACTTTTCCATACTCAAAAATATTTAGACAAAAGAAACTCCAAATTTCTCCTTTTGCAGGACCATTTGGATTACCTCACTTCCCAACCTGGGAAAGCTCTTGCAGGCATGGTAGAAATTATCAGTGGTAGTTACAACAGTATCTATGCATTGTATTTGTTGTGGTTTAACCCTGATTGGCAACTAAGCACCACACAGCCGCTCGCTCACGCTCCCCCTACCCCAGTGGAATGGGGGAGAGAATCAGGGGGGAAGAAAAAAACCAACCAAACCCTAAAACCCGTGGGTTGAGATAAAGACAGTTTAATAGGACAGCAGAGAAAGAGAAAATAACAATAATAACAACAGAATATACAAAACAAGTGATACACAATGCAATTGCTCACCACCCAATGCCCAGCCTGCCCCCAAGCAGCAATCACTCCCTCCTCAGCCAACTCCCCCAGTTTATATACTGAGCTTGACATCAGGTGGTATGGAATAGCCCTGATGGCTAATTGGGATCAGCTGTCCTGCCTGCATTCCCTCCCAGATTCTTGTGCACCTGGCAGAGCATGGGAAGCTGAAAAGTGTAAACAACTGAAACCAGGACAGTATTTTAAAACATCTTGCTTGAAGCATTCAGCAAAGAACCAATATTACAATAATAAGCAACAATTTAGAAATTATCATCAAAGTGGAAAACCCACATAGATAAAAACTAAAGAACCAAAGGGCATCATTAGAAGGAGGGCAAGGCTTCCCTTTAGAATGCAGCCATGATGCAAAATAATGCCTATTTGTAGCTACCTTTAACCTGATCCCTCTTCCCTTTTAGGAAAATGTGCATCAGAATTTAATATTACAGTCTGTGTTAGAATTCAAAGAGCAAACACAGCCATGAGCTTCTGGTTATTTTGAGATCTTGTTCACCCTAGTTCTCTCCTCTAAGATCTTATACATGTTTAACAGGCTGTAAAGGAAAGCACAGCTATCTCAGCTGCAGCAGGGGTCAAAAATAGTTTCTGCTCTCAATTAAGTGGAAGATCAGGACTTTAATGGACTTGGAACAATAGTTAAATTACTACCAGTCACAGTTTTACTGGGTGTGACCATATAGCCCAACAGCAGTGACGCAAGGAGAGAAGCAGGATAGCTTTAAAGACACAATTTACAATGCTTCTTAGGTTACTGTGACTGTACAGATTCTTATAGCAATCAAGGTTTTTCATTAAAACCTATTTTTTTAAGAGAACACTTGTTTTCACTGGAGGGAAAATATTAAAGACATATCTATGTTTTCCTTCAAAGTCTGGGCATGTTCCCAAAAATATTTTGAGTCCCAAAAGAGAATGTTCTATTTTTCAGCTGGAAAATACCGGCCATTGACCACCGAAATGTCAGCCTTATACAGAATAGGAAAAAACAATTAAAATATCTTTGCAAGAAAATCAACATCTTACTATTAAAAAGTTTTTCTGACAAAAAAGACAAAAATGTTTTGTTTTCTTCTTTGGTGAATTTTTTCCCTCTTCCTCCAGGTTATCTTTACCTGATCACTGTTCCTTTTTTCCTCTTCCCCAGCTGCTGCAGGACATCCATTTCCAATGCTGCTGTTTCCCTAGAAATGCTCACCCCTGCAAATTTAACTCCTGCACCCAGGAGCTGGAGCCCCTCGACGCAGCATGAGCCTGGTAAAGCCCTGGACACAGCTGATTCGGAGCAGTGCTCTGTCATTCTGCCAGCTGAGCAATCCTCCCACCAGCACTGAACGCTTTCTAAAGCAGTTTTTACATCAGTTTCTATGTGAAAGGTGTCCTACACTATGCTATTTGTGGAGTTCAAGGACAGAAGAAATCATTAGATAGTCTCATCGAACTTCTGATGTCAGACTTCTCTAAACTTCATCCAGTTAAGCTGAACTGAATGTGCAAACTGCTGTTTGGCTAACGGAAAACTTCTGATAGACCATCCAGTCTTGTTTTAAAGACCATGGAAGATGGAACATCTGTGACACTAAATTATTCTGCTGCTTAATTACTCTTCCTGTCTAAAAGTTTGTATCTTGTGTTCAAATTGATTTTTTTTTTTATTTTGAAATTTGTTCTTTTTAATATTTTCTCCAGAACCACACACACACACACACATCTAGTAGGCATGCATTGTTAAACTTTCTTTTGGTTCTAATATATTTTAAAATTCCTGAGTTCTGCCAGCTGTGGATTTTTTCCTGCTGTCTTTTCATTCTCACATCAATTCTCCATAGCTCTTGATGTGATGGTTGTCCAGACCTCTTATTTTCCATGTGTAACACGTTGTGTGTATATATTATATATATCTATTACATATGTTTAGTTTCGAGCAACACGTGCTGAAGCAGGATGCCAATTAAACCAAGATGTCCTTAGCCCAGGCTGTTGAGTGGTGGCTCTGGCCCCATCTATTTGAGACAGCAGGAGCTCCTTAATTTTAGGACCCTTTTTGCATTTACTGAATTGTATCTGGTACCTCTGGGGATACACTGGATGTTTAATAAATGCTGTAGAGACTTTCAGAGTCATTGGCAAAGCTTCTTCTGGAGGTAACTGCACCGATCCTTTGTGAGCCAGCAAAGGAATTTCTGAGTGCAGCACGGACTGTCTCTCCTCCCCTCATCTAAATGGCTGAGCACATTTCTGCCTTTACCAGCTGAATGTGGGAGACAGACGGGCTGGCAGGCAGAGCCAGACCTGTCACATGGCGCTGGAGAAGGCTGACCAACAAGCCACAGGTTCCCCAACGCCACATTGTCAATAACAATGTTCCCATTTAGTCACTCGCACTCAGTGTCTTTCAAGCCTCATTGAACTCCAACAGGGGTAAAAAAGTCTTTGCAATGAATGTTACCTTCACCTCCAGGACAGTGATGTTTAGAGGATGTCATTGCCATCACTCTGACCGGGGGTAAGGCTGAAATAACTGCTGTCAATCCCATGATGAAACCAGGATGGAGGAACTCTGTTAACAACAGGCAGCCGTCAACACTTCCAAAACTCTCCCCTGAAATAAGGCCACTGAGCTGCCTCTAAATCTTGCGCTGGGTGTGCATCTCGCTGTGAGCTGTGGGTCTCTCGGTGTTAGGGGCTGTCCAGAGCAGCGAGTGGTACTGCAGCCGCCAGGACCCCAGCCGAGGGTGACAGCTGTAGAAGCATCATTACTTCCTACCTCCCACTGCTCCATGCAAGCTACTGCTTCTAGCTACAACCGGCTTTTTATTTTAGTTTAGTTTATATGTGACATAATTTCCCCATAAAGGAGGGCTGATTGTAAATCCAGATGGAAATGGAACAGTTTGCATGAAATGCACTTTAATTAATTAACTAAATGTTTGCAAAGTGCTTTGAAGATGTAAAACACCATACAAGTGTTAAATGGTAATAATAATAAAATAACAATAATTAATTTCCCCGGGAAGCATGGGTACAGCACGTGCCCAGAATATTCCTATCCAAGAACATAAAAAAAAATAATCCCACTTTACCTCTGACATTTTATTGAGGACTGAGTACTGCAATAAAATAAATTAATTCCTTTATTCATTCATGGAGACTTGAGTTTGGATCTAGTTTAAAATGAAAATAATGGCCACAGTGCCCATTAGTCAGTGTGACAGAACAGAAATATAATTTAGAGCAGTTAAGCAAGACAGGGCTGTTTAATGATGAGACATCTGATAAGGGGACCAAGTATCACTGCGTTTCAGTTTTCTTTTCCCATAAAACCAGCATAGCCCAGCAAATACAGAGGTCTGCAGTGGCTCCAAGTCTGGGTGTTTGCTGCGGTTTAACCCTAACCAGCAACCAAGCACCACACAGCTGCTCGCTCACTCCCCCTGCCCCAGCGGGATGGAGGAGAGAACTGGAAGAGTGAAAGTGAGAAAACTCGTGGGTTGAGATAAGAACAGTTTAATAATTGAAATAAAATAAAGTAAAATAGTAGTAGTAGTAATAATAATAGTAAAATACAAGGCAAGCGATGCACGATGCAATTGCTCACCACCCACTGACTGAAGCCCAGCCTGTCCCTGCGCAGCAATCGCTGCCCCCCAGCCAACTCCCCCCGGTTTCTATACTGAGCATGATTCCATATGGTATGGAATAGCCCTGTGGCCAGTTTGGGTCAGCTGTCCTGGCTGTGCCCCCTCCCAGCTCCTTGTGCCCCTGGCAGAGCATGGGAAGCTGAAAAAGTCCCCGGCTAGTATAAACACTACTGAGCAACAACTAAAACATCAGTGTGTTATCAACATTGTTCTCATACTAAATCCAAAACACAGCACTATAGCAGCTACTAGGAAGAAAATTAACTCTATCCCAGCTGAAACCAGGACAGTGTTGTTCTGAGTATTAACTATGGAGGAGGTAGGCAAAGACCTGGGCTGTTATGTATGCTTCTACACATTGCTTCTGGCGGGAGTCTGGGAAATGCTGCTCCCTTCCCTTGGAAGAAGTGTTTGTTTTGGTGCTTGCATTCACTTAGATTTACTTTCTGCAAAAATTTAGACAGATTTCTTCATGCAAGAAGTTAGTCAGAAGAAAAAGCCATTACAAAAGCTAATGCAAATATGCATTTGTCAGGGGATTTTCTCTGGGAGTATTTCAAGGTTGCTCTGAAGGCTCTTTGGGTCTTCAGAGCAAATCTTCAGCTCAAGCGCCCACCTTCCATGTGCTGTATCACTAGGATTGCATTTGCTACAGGAAACCAGGCTGGATCGTCCTCACTTTGAACAAAGGAGTTGACAGTACAGTGTTCTTCCTTCAGCTTTGTGACAAACTTTCACTTGAAATCTCTCAGAATTGTTAACTTACGTGTGACATCCCACAAAGTACATCTGCTTGTGCAGGTCACCACAGAGACTAAAGGGCAGGGTAGAGAAGCTCTGTGGGTGGTCTGATTTTGCCTTGCATTTTTCATGCTTTGTACAAGTGCATAGGTGAATGGGAAAAGTTTATGTCATTAATCAGTAGCTTATACGCAGAGCATTAGGGATTTTAAAGCTGAGGAGATAATGTGACAAATGAAAAAAATGATGTGAATTAGTGGAAAACTGACTTTTTCCCTTGGTGTTAATTCACTCCTATGGCAAGGGTGCACTTTCAGAGTGCAATCAAATTCATTAAGAGGTTCTGATGGATATGGAGAGACAGGAAAGCACCATTTATCACTTGGAAAAGCTTCAGAAGGCAGAAGAAGAGCCTCTTTATGGTGGCATAACTGCAGGAGGTGTCATCTGCCATGGAGCCTGTGAGCTGGCTCTTCCTCCCCAAACTGGGAACATGTAGATTGCAAGCGAGGCATTAAACTTCTCTCCTGAGCCTGGGTTCAGGAGTTTACTTTTAATCTCTTTTAGAAATACAAATTGGAGAAGGAAAGTAGGAAGGCTGGGCTGCTTTCTGCTTAAGGACTCTGCCACTGAATTAAATAATAAAGAGCACAGGTGAATCTCAGACAGGTGAATCTCATCTACCTCAGAGCAGAATTTTATAACAAAAAACATGTGTTTTGTTCCAAATACTGTTATGTATAGTATAGTATTATATAACAAGAGGCACTAAAATGAGACACTTTAACAAAGCCAAACCTGGAATTTATCTCCATGTTTACAAGCAAATGGAGTCACAGAAAATGGCTCTAGATGTATCTATAATCTTGTCACCAAAGTACGAGAGAGATTCATTCTCCACCAGAAGAAACAAGAATTATTCAAAAGATGGCCAGCCATCTTCCCTAAAGCAAATCCTTAACTCTTTGCCAAAACCTGGAAGAATATCTGACAGTCATCAGTTTAAGTTTTCCTGAAGAGGATGCCTGGTATAAGAAGAAAGAGCTGAAGGTTTTAAGCATGCAAACATAAGACTACTCTACCCTGATTCTGAATTCATCCTGCTTTTAGAAAGAAGCAATGGGGAATTTGAAGTCTCCACACATCTCCAACAACACTGACTAAATAAAAAGAACACAATTGACCTGCTGAATTTGACCATTATTTTACTGAAAAATTCCCACCTAAGGACTAAAGGATTTGGCCCTTGGAAATCCAACTTGTATTTGCAGAGTTGTTTTCTGACCTTTTCTGTAAGCCAATGTAGTCACGAGCACTAAGATCAAAGGCCTGATGAATGTCTGATGTGAAGAGAAAAGAAAAGGCTTCAGGCTCTTTCCCTTACAGCCTGATCAACACTCATTTCCAGTTAATTTAATAGGATATATGCTGAAAAAGGGACTCCTGTATACAGTACATTGAACACAATCTCTTATATTTTCTCTGCCTAAGTGGCCAGTCTGTTCTAGTGAGTCTCTGTGTTAGCAGATACCAAATATGACATTTGTCAGATGAACGTACCTCTTCAGGGGCTCAGTTTGCAAGGCACTGGATGCACTACACTTCAGACATCAGGCGTCCGCAACGCACTGCCAGTTCGGAATGGATATAGAAACGCAGAGACTTGGCTGGTTTGGGACAAATGGAGGAGATGACCCAAAACTCCAGTGGGATAAACCAGCAAAGTTTCATTGATTTTGGTGCAGCAGTGGTGATTATGTTTCCTAATGGTCTGACTGCTGTTTCAGGTCAGTTGACTGTAGAACAGTTAAAGCAATGGCACAAAGAAGCAGCACATTTTAAGTCAGTAACACCAGCATCAGGCTTAAAGCTGAGAAATGAAATTTAATAACCTTATCCTGACATGTGAGCATTTTACTTCTCAGCCATCACTGAGAACTGGTTTTTGGTGTAGGAACCCCAAAGGAGCAGCAGTGAGCCCAGAGGGAAGCAGCCCTCCTGCCTGTGGTACAGCTCAGTGGGACCAGCTCTCCTCATGTGCCTCTCAGCAATGACTCCTGCACATTTCATAGGAGAGAGGAACACATGAAAATGTTCCTCTGTGTGTGCTCACTGATAGTTCCTAGCCCAAAGCCCTCTATACAAAAGCAAAACTCAGTTAAATAAATTTGAAAAAGACAACATCTTCAAAAAGCTTTTCCTCTGGTTCCTACTTGCAAAATAATAATCCATCCCTATATATAATAACTTTGGGAGGGACATAATGAAAGGAAAGGGGAGGAAGTTTATATTACTCAATGAAATCCATTTAGTGAAGCTAAGCATGTCATCTAGCACTTCATTTTGTATGTGTCAAGTAGGTATAAGAAAATTGTATTTGCAGTAAGCAACAGCCCATGCTTGAGTCCAGGCAGCTACATTAATGTGACCTACTGCTTTAGGATTTTCTCCACTGGGACATCATTATGATCTAACCCTTTCAGCTGTTAATTTGCCGTGCTTGGCAGGATGGTGAGGAAGGCACAATGAAGGGAGAAGGTGCTTAGAGGGGAATTGGGTACTTAACTGCATTTTACTGCAGTAAGTAATTACGAAGTCGAGTATTTCATACACTCTCTGCTTTTGATGGTTACCATCAGCATACAAGTACTTTGTAAATGCATCATTTCTTAGGCAGCAGATAAAGAGTCAGGCAACAAGGGGAGTCTTCAGCTGTCAGGTATCTGTGTTCCTGCTTCTTTTGCCAAATCCCTGTGTGGAGCCCGAGTTTGGGTGGATGTCTCCCCTAGATCTACTGAACAGTGTCAGGGCCACTGAGGAGACTGTTCTCTCTTCTTTTAAGAGCTAAAGAAAGGCCAGAAAACCATCACTAGTTTTTGTCAATGTAGCTGGGATGGTCAGGGCTGTAAAATGGTTCAGTGCTCTCCTCTGCACTTTTGAAACCTTCTACAGGAGAGAGAGTAATGCCAGAAAGTCTCTGCATTTACCTCCACAGAGGATCTGAAAGGAGACGTGCTCCTGAATGTGCAGTTTACCAGGGCAAGCTACAGCAGCTGTAACTGTGCTAAAAAAGTGCTTCTCTTTTTCAAATTTAGCGTAGGATTCATGCTCTCTTTTTCCTGAGACTCAGACGTTCCCACGCTGTATCAAACGCATGTAAGATGCTATCAGGCTGGTCTCTGAAGGCTGGAATGCCTCCAAGGAAACCATAGACTATGTCTGTTCTAGCAGATCTTAATGTGTGAGGGTGAACTAAAAGTTTGCCATGATTACCCTCTGCAAATCAGGACGGCAGAGGCTGCTTTGCAGATGTCCCTACCTTTCACACTCACTGTTATCACTTCATGGTCTTCTTATCCCCCATTCCATTTTCTCTTGATTTAGTCTTCAGTCCTAAATACTTTCATGCCACCTTTATTCTGTCTTTGGGTAGCAGCAGAATGTGGGTCTTTACAGGCTGCTGTTTTTAAGTAGGCATTCTACAGGCACTCTGCTGTGCCTGGCAGACACCACCCACCTTAACTAACTGATACAAACTTTGGGCCTTCAACCAGAAAAATGGAGGTGTCAGCAAGAAAATGGACTAACTCAGAGGCTTCAGTCCTTCCTGCCCCTAAATCCCACTGCTAGTCTCAGTGGTAATAAATCAGTGTTTAAAACACTTCAGTTTTTCATCCTCCATTAGAGTAAACATCCACTACTCATTTGTTTTCGTTCTGCAATATCATTGTCTTCACAATTGAATGAATTGATTTCCTTGAATTGGGTTGCGTATCATGAAAGGGTTAAATATTCCCAGCAGATGAGATGGACTGAGGCAGGCAGGGAGGGTGTGTGTGAAGTAAATTCCCATCCAGAGAAGGGAGAAGCAACAGTTCAATACAGAGCTACCATTACAATCCTGGAGTGACAGGAAAACCACAAAATTGCATAAACATGCAACATGGGAACAGGTTGCTCAGAGGAGCTGTGGATACCCCATCATTGGAAGTGTTCAAAGTCAGGTTGGAAAAGGCTTTGAGCAATGTGATGTAGTGAAAGATGTCCCTGCCAATGGCAGGGGGTTTGGATTAGATGATCTTTGATGGTCCTTTCCAACCCAAACCATTCTATGATTCTATGGGACCTCTTAGGTAAAGAAGTATCACTATTCTCATTTTATAGGTAGAATGGAAATCCAGGATGGAAGTCAAATTGTTTGAGAGAGATCAAACAATAGACAAACCACATAATCCTTAAGAAAACCCAGGAATTCTGGATGTCACTCTTGCGCTTTCCCTTCTCAACCATGTTAACATCCAAATGTGTAAGAAAACAAAATCTACAATAAAATAAGCTTTAATCATAAGTCAGTGAAGCTGAAATGGCAGCAGGTCCCTCAGTTTTGCCTCTCCAAGATGAATCAAAACCCAAAAAAGACAAGGGAAGTTTAATTTCTTTCCAATAAAATGCCATTATTATGTCTGACAATGATGGGTTTTGCATACACAAACACACACGTGCGTGCACATGCATACAAAGTTGTCCCATAATAACAGGTTTTCTGGCTTGGTCTCAAAGCTGACATAAATCAGAAGACCAGGAGCTTCTCCTCTGCTAGTTTATGGACTATGAATAAGATTGCACTTATCCTGATGATCATTCTATTAGGCCATCATTCATAACCATAAGATAGACCGCCCCTCAGTAAGAAAGGACACATCAATACAAGGGGATCTGTCAAAGGGATTCAATATGTCACTCTGAACATGCCCATGACCTAACCAACACCTATTTGTCTCCTTTCCTTCTGTATTTTAATCTGTTTTTTTCTATTTTCTGATTCCTTTCCCTTTTCACCTGCTCACTGAATGGAAATTGCACTGATAGCAAGGCAGAGATACCAGCTGCTCTGTAACTCTCTCCATTTATCTCTCTTAGGTCCTGAATCAGTCAGGTGCTTGTGTGCATGCTTAACAATAAGCACCTGCTTGAATCCATCCTTATTCAGTGAAACATTTAAAACTCATTGTAAGCCCCACTGATACGGAATGGAGTTAAACACAGTTAATGTCATGCTTAAAATTCAGCCCAGATGAGTAGTGCTTCATCAAATCTTTATATGGCACTGGATAGCAATGCAGACCTAAATGACCTCCAAAAAGCTGCTTATTACAGTTGTTCATAGTAGTTAGGGGCAAATACCTTAAGGTGCAGTTAAGGAAATGTACTGGACTTCAGATCTTTGCCACTTAGAATAAAAAGTTCAAGGAACCCGAGAGGAGAAGCCTCAATTAGCTCTCAAAAAAATAAAAAAAAAAAGCTCTGAGGAATAAATGCACAAAAACAGTGCTTTTAAAGTTTTCAGGATAACAATTGCTCACAGTTGCCATAAAACCCAGACGACTTCCATATATTTAATTTTATCTGCCTAAAAGCTAAATTTACATGTTACAAAACCTGAAGGTAACCTAGGGATGCTGTTTTGTAGCTGCTTGCCTACAATTTCCAACACTTGATAGTCACCATCTACTGGTGATGAGACTATTTGACTGGAAACCATTCAATAGCTCAGTTACTCTCTTGACTCATCATGACCAACTGCGATAACTCATCACTAACACAAACAGTTCATTTCAATGGCAGAAATAATCTCCTGGAGGATGTATAGTGGGCTGGCTATGAAAGGCCCTATGCCAGAGTACAAGGAGTGAGGACTCCAAAACTGTGTCTGCAGGCTACATATCCTGAAGAACATAAAATAACTAAAACTGCCTGTTTCTGGTCTGAAGAAAATTTGTCTGTGGTATTTGTAAGAGCCATCTGTTCTCCAAAAGTTCGTTCACCATTGCACAAATGGAGTGGCAATGCCTAATGGGAGGTGTCTAATGGGCAGATGAAGAGAGCAAGCTGAACAACTCGGTCTCTAACTGTTAAAAACTGGCTTTGGTTGGGCTGCCTGGCTTAATTGCCAGTGGCTCAGCTATTAGAGGGCTCAAGATGTTTATCCATAGATAGGTTTAGAGCTCTTCATCAATTTTCAGCACTCTGACGCTCTTTCTAACCCTCTATAAAGTCTGCCTGATCTTTGGATCTGCCTGGAGCTTTGTGCAAGATCAAGCTAACACACACAGAATGGGAGGTGTACAATAGCCATAGAAAAGCAATAGATTTGGTGATTGGAAACATTTAAGCCTATATTGTCTTTTCTCTTAGACACAGCCACTAGTACCCATATCACTGAAAACAGCAGAAAGTCCTTTCAAAGTGCAAGGAGTCTTTCAGGTCAGGTATTATGTGGAGGCAGCACTCACCATGCCATCTGCAGGCAGCATCCATCAGCGTCCCACTTGCTTCTGCTCTTGAAGAAGTCTTATGCCTTGAAAGAGCTCCCATGGAGTGCAATTCACCCACCTAGAAATACACTCACCATGGGCTCTCCAGAGATGACTCTACTTTGCCACTTTCCCTGTTCAAAATATCTGCCAAGATATTTATGTTTGGCTCTTCCTATGTGTGATATCTCTCCTCAGCCAGGGCCCTGTGAAACAGCTTTGCTACAAGGCACCGGTGAAGCTCTGAACTGGTAAAACAAGTGGCGAGGCAGGAGGCACAACCTCCACAGGAAGTAAATCATGACAACACAGCTTGCAAAGAATAGCAGACGTCACCACACTCACCCAAAGCTTGCCAAAGAACTCGTTTGTTTGAGTTCCCTCCATCACCTCTTTATGCATACACAATTGCTCACACACACAAAGCTGATGAACGACTATATGGCAATAAACACACACATGCTAAACCCCAATCAAACTATGCTCCTTCTGCCAGCTGGAAAAGGAGGGTTAGAGTATTTCTTGTTCTCTCTATTTTTTACCCATACAGCAAACCCTGGGATGCCAAAGAAGAACCTGTGTAGAAAAGAGGGAGCAGTATAAAGAGGACATAAACACCTGAAACAAACTCAGCAGCTTTGCCCAGGAGGAGCTGCTATTTCACTTCAATGCCTGCTGAAGTTGTGGATTCCTCCCTTGGTCTCAGCAGTGATTTTCTTTCCTTAATTAATCAATTACACATGTAACTGTGGTCCATTAGCAAGGCAGATGACTGTCTTCAGACTCTGATTACTGGTTTTGGAAGAGCCCAAAAATATTTCAGTACGATGAATAAATTTCCTCTATGAGGTTTTAATGAGACCATTTAGCATTTTTTTAAAAAAACCCAAGAACTGAAATGGGCATAATAAGCCAACTCCACCTAGATCATGCACTTGGGAAAAACAACAGGCCCCAGTTTTAGAACCTGTCTGCACTTAATTGTACTTGGAAGAGTACATAATGGAGGACTAATGGTACCTATGTGTTCAGTTCACTTAGCAGCACAGAGGGGATGATTTCCTACATGCAATATAGCACTTTGGTTGGCTGTTTTATAAGATAATGATCAGGACACATACATTAGTAATAGACTGCCAGGACTAGCATGTCCTGGGTTATAAACCCCAGCTGGTCATGATCATAGTTATTAATAATAACAGTAATCTGCATTTCTAAATCACATCTGACCACAAGAGTTACCAGAGGTTATTTTTTAATATAATACACATTTTGCAGTAAGTCTAATTTCATCTGTGTATAAATATAGGGGCATTTTTCAGTGTGGGGGCATGTTTTCAAAGAAACAAAAGCTCAGTTCTTAGAGCAAGTCAGTATACTGTGCTGCACACAAAAAAACAGCCAGGATTTCAGTACTTACTTTTCTGACATCTTCCCATAATATACACGGTATGTCTACTCATTTCATTAATCCATCATTGACAAGAAGAACTCAGGACTCTGACTTCAAATCTCATCTGAGATTCTGAAAGCCTCTAGTCTCCAGCAAGTGCTTGCCCCTGGGTCACTGCTCCTATTATATGCTGATTTGCATTTACATATTTTATTTGGAAGCTGCATTGTATTTGCCTTCTCCTATCTGAATTTCTTTCTGACACTGAAGATGAAAACAGTGATCTACATGGGACATCAGCAACAACTTACAGCTGTCCCCATCCCTGTTAAGTTCCCTCAGCCTTTCTTGCTGTTTTACTGATTATTTTTCAAACTGAGAAGCTTAAAGCCAGGAAATTCCTGAAAAAATAGTTCTGAACTCAAGTGCTAAAAATACACATTTCATATAATGTTGAAAAGAAGATGAAGTGATCCCCCCTCTACATTTGCCAAAGGGTCTCTGAAAGCCAAATACATTGAACTTATTCACTCAGCATTGCCACTGTAGGTGGGTACAAGCATCTTGTTCTCCTCCAGTAGTGAGCGTTGGATGACAAGTATATTGATCATATTCTGGGACTTATTCTGGTAATTGTTTTACCAATAAGGCAGGCACCAGGACCTCCAAATCCTTGCTGGAGCAGTGTCCTACATCCCTGCTGGAACACCTCCAGAGCTCCTGGTGCTGCCCCTAGCTATGGAGTCCACTGGGCTTTCATTCCTCTTTCCTCAAAGGATATTCACACACCATTGAGGAATGAGATGTCAGAAATATATAGATAAAATGGCCCAAAAGCTGGCATAAAGGTGGCTCAGTAAGAAGCAATTTGCATTGTAAAGAAGTCTTATAAGTATGCAGCGTATTAATAACTGCCTCCATTTGTGACAAATGTCACCAGGCTGATTTGAGCTGCTTTGGAGGCGGAACGGGTAGCAATTATCTATCACCCCGGAAGATGCTCTCAAGAAATGATTCACGTTTGAAGGGGGGGTGGTGTGGTGTTTTCTTTTGTTTTGTTTTCCTGATGAGTAATTTCAACATGAAAATCCTGTTTTTCAAAGGCTTCAGACTTAGGGTCACCTCTGCAGGCCATTTGCATTTCCCCAACCCATCAGGCCTATTGCACTTTGTGTTGCACAAACTTGAAAGCAAAACGTGAGAAGGATCAGAAAGCAATGAAGAAGATTAAGCCTTTGGGCATTTACATAGCTTCAGAGCTATGATGGTTGAAGAAAAGCTTGCCGTGGCACCTGGCAAGGCAGCAGTCTGCAGATGGGTACTGGCTTTCGGTTTGACATTAGCTCTGGAGTGAGAGAATGGCCCATGTTACAGCTGAATCTTCAGAAGAGACCTGCTTAGGCATCCATTCAGCCCTCTCCAGGCATGGGCATAGATAGCACCAGAGTGGTAAATGAGGAATACTGGTATCAGTACAGTTAACACAGATCTTGCAATGTGCTCTGCTGAATTGACTCAAGTTTTCTGGAGTTGTGTCAATATGGTATCTTAGAGACCTGACCCCTGAAGGTTTCTGCTGCAAGATGCAGAAACACAGATGAGCTCAAGAAAATTAGATTCAGCTCCATCATATGAAAATTGGAGAAATTTGAACTCTGTGGTGCCAGAATGTCACCTTTTTTAATACTGACTACCTGTCAACTACATTTTACAGACACTGTCTTGTCCTTCTACCTCCAGCCCACCGCAGCCAGGTCTTCAATGAAGCAAGTAGCTCTTGCACATCTGTTGGGAATCACTTCTAAACCCGTGTCTTTCCACCCCTGCCTTTCTGACAGCTTTCTGTATTCCTTAGGACACACAAACACTAGACGGAAAATTCCTGGGGTCTGACTAGTCACAGAGTGCTGACTTTAGCACACATTTTTTCTCTTCCAATTGCACACATACCGTTAATAGGCAACAAACTTTGGATCTTCAGGTAGGGCACTTGGAGCGATGAGTGAAGAGTCAGGAATCATTTGAATGTGCTCATCTTGCTTATGTATATTTGTGCTTAGTTTTGGGAATAAAATGTGAGTGTAATTGAGCATCTTGAGCGCAACATGTAGCCTGTGTAATTACAGATGTGTGTTTGTGAAAATCTTCCAGAGCTGCCTCCAGGAGTCTTCTTCAGAGAAAAGTTTTGCAATTACCTGTCCCTCACCATAGTTTGACACATTTAAGTGATTGTCCATAAGCGTTCTTACTGAACCTATGGCATTCAGAGGAGCAAACAAACTCCCACAGAGGAAGAAAAATTGCTCTAATTCACCTGGTGGACTACTCAGCAAAAAGCCCATGAAACAGATCCCATTACCCCGTCCTTAAGCTGGGGAAAGGAACAGAATCAGTCACTTTCCCAGACATCTTTGTAGATGGGAGCTGTCAGTCCTTGAGACACCACAAATCACTGAAAATAGACAGCAAAGTCAACTGCAAACATTTCAGCATCTTCCATCTGTCCCTGCAGATGCATCTTAAACTGTGCTGTTTGCAGGAAGAGCACAATTTCGTGCCACCTGCCAGTGCCTGAATCTCCAAATCCCCAGTCATATTCTGCAGCAAGCTGAGATCTTGCTGAAATCAATGGACTTGGCTCTTCGCAGGACTGGGCTTTCTGCTAGCAGAAGTGACCACAGGAGGTGTTGTGGTGAGCCAGATCACATACCTATCCTAATCCAAGCAGGCACTGACTAAAAGCTTGGACTATGTGAATAGTTTTATATCCTATTATAAAGGTACAGGTTCCTCACTGTCATCTAGTCCTCACCATCTCTCGGGCAGTTTAGGAGACAATAACGGCAAAGTTATCAACACCTTCACATTTTCTGTTTTGTTACCTCCAGTACAAATATCAATTACACAGTCTGACAAGGAGAAAATGAAATTGCAAAGTGTTAGGCTGCAGGTATTTAGTTCAATGATTGGGGCTGTCTTTTAAAACACTATAATGACACCATCCCAGCCAGATAACAGAGAGATGGGGTATTATGTGCATTCCTACACTTTGAATTTAAATTAAAATTTGCTGTGATTTAAGATGTTATCTCCTTTGAAGGTCTGTGCTTTCCGTGGAGAAAATAATTATTCTCAGCTAATAATGTTAGTCGCTAGGCTAGTGATTAGTATATTTGCAACAGGGTAAATTTGCTTCCTATTGTCAAAGACTCAGGTGTATTATTTACTGCATGATAATCTCAATCTGGAATGAATCTCTGACTTGAAAGCACACCTGTTCTTTAAAGTTCATCATGACCTTGCCCTGCTTTTGCTTATGCCTCAATTTGGAAGGTATATTTTTCTTTGTGATTTGCAGAAGTCATTACCAAATGTTTGAAAGTCCATCGGCTAGGTTACCTTGATAATTTCTTTTATGAATAGTAATAACAACAATGACAATAAATAAAACTAAATTATGTCCAAAGGAAAACAAAGTAGTCACTTGCGAGTTGTGATTGCAAAGATAGGTAGTAAGAAAGATGCAAGCACATAATATAGGTACTGGCAGCATCATCCCCCATGTCTCATTTTGAAACACAATTAATCAGGCTCCAATGCAAGGACTTTAATCATAGGTGTAATGTCAGGCAACAGGTTCTTGTTACAGAGGGAAAGAGAAACACAAGAACTAATTGCTCAGGGCTATGACTGCAGAGCAGCTCAGGACAAAATAGTGTAATGCTTTATCCCTAAATCAGCTCAAGGGCAGACACCAAACTAGATTAGGATCTGTATGTGGCAAACAGAAAGATTGAGATTTTCCTCTGCATTGGCTTTAATGCCTTGTGCAGTTATACAAGAATGCCTGCTGTGCCCTTTTGAAAGCAGGGCCATTGCAGTGGACATCACTGTTGTACAAATATTTCACCTTGTGCTGCTTCCTTGCCATGCACGAGGAAATCCTGCCTGAGATATGCCTGATGATTATCCCAGTCCTTATTCCTTCCCTGTCACTACCTCACATACTGGAAGAATTCATACTCAATGATTATGTTGCTGATAAGGGAATTCCCAGGACTACAGTGACTGAACATATTGGCTTTACATAACCTTGCTTAAAAATCAACATGGCATTTGCATCATGTCGCCAGACTCCCACTGCATCAAATGAGGGTGGATACTTGGGGAAGTCATACCTGAAGATGAAGAGATAAAACAGAGAAAGAAAAAGAGACAGAAGGTGGTTTTCCCAGATTTTGCTGTGCCATGAATCACCTCAGAAATCTAGTTCAGAAAGTCTGTATTCTGAAGTGAGAAAGAACCATCAGCTTTCCGGTGAGCAACACCACCACCCTAATTTTCATTCAGAGAACTTGCCACATACACCTCCGCTAGTTTGGGGCTTGCAGGCATGACAGAGTTTCAGGCTGAGGCCTTTGCTTTGCACCTTGACCAGTGTTCTACTGGGAGAAGCCAAAAGACATTGGAAAAGCCCGTTACAATGCCTCACACCCAACAGATACCAGTGGTCACATGAGGGTTATTGTCTTCTGATTACTTTAGTAACTGCTCCTGTTTTAGTGCAACCTTGTTCTAGCATAAGACCATTCGGGTGAAGACTTTTCAAGAATAGCTACCCTGTTTAAGATCACATGCCCATTTAATCAGAAGCACCTGTCTATATCATGCATACAAGCTTTTTGTCTACGTTGCTTGTGGTTCTTAGAAATTATTTGAGATTGTTCTGTTTCTTTGTAAGGGCTCAGCCTTCTGTACTAGCAAATGCTCCCAGAAAAACAACCCTGGAGAATAAGATGTTCTATTTGTCTGATAAAGTTCAGACAACATCACACAAAACTTCCTGTGCAAACCTGCCTCCAAGCCTTAAGCCAGCCTTAAGAAAGGAAAAGCAGTAGACTGAAGGTTGTTGACACATACCGAGTAGCTCACTCTCTGAGTTTCCCCTCAGCTTGGGCTTGAGTGCAGCCAGTCTCAGAGCTACTTCTCTTGTCAACTAATTTCTTCAAAACACCATCCCCATGTGAACAATATTTCCAGAAAAAGGCCAAGAATTCTCCCCTACAAGTGCAGGGTGTGAGCTGGGAAAGACTTTCAACTTGTCTGTGACACCATTTACTACTGCAATAGTGGATATAAACTTTGGGCTTGTCTCTCTTGGAGAGTATAAGAGGTTTATCTTCTCACTGCTGTTGATTGAGCAGTCTGAGACAAGTATCATTAGGCAGTTTAGGCTATCTGTGCATTGCCAAGGAGCTGACTGGGATGTCAATATCTCCAGACAAGAATTTCTCCCAGGGCTAAAAGTGAAGCGACCAGAAAAAGCTGCAATTGCTAAAACTCTGATTTTAAGATGAAATAATGATTAGTAAAGGGTTTGGGTTTGAATTGGGGCTTTTGGTTGGTTGGCTGGTTTTTAACATTTCCCTGCATCATTTCCTCATTTGGATTTCCTCTTCTTTGTGAAATCCTATATCTAAAGCCCATCTAAGGTAGTTTTTCATCCCCAGTGGACACTGGAAGGTTGCAATAAGGTCATGATTTGAGATAGACTTAACTTCAGCCTTGAACTCCTCTGTGGTGGGTGTGGCATTGACCCCAAATTACTTCTTTTTTCTCCTTAGCCAGCAATTATTTCTTTGTGCAAGTTTTATACTGAACCTTGACCTAAGGTGATAGGAAACTAGTTACTTGGAGTTAAATTTGCACATAAAAGAGAAAGCTGTTTTAACTGACCTGGAAGAGGGACATACTGCAATACCAGAGATAAATGCCAGCAAAGTAACAGAGCCTCAGAACATTGAATAGTAACTGGTACCCCAAACCCAAAACCTCTGAAAATCTGCCAAAGAAGGTCTCTTTGGCCTCTAATGCAAGGGTGACCACATACAGAGCAAGAGATCTGCCCCAGAGACCAAGACAAAGGTTACACTCTTCCTGCCCTCTTCCAGGTGCAATGTGAAAGGGGACAAAGTGACTTAGCAGGGTTCTAGAGCTGGGCTGAGCCAGGGCTGTGAACTCTTTATGGTCTCTTTGGATAAGGTCAAACAAGGGCTGTAAAAAAGTTGTTCTGAAATATTTATAGGCTAAGGGCTCAATACATGGCTGGTTTCTGCAGAGCAGTTTGTTGTTAAAGGGTCTAAGGGAAGAAACAGAGCTGCTGGGAAGTTTTCAAAGCTCTTATCCTTATCCTGAATAAGAAAGGATAAAAGCGCTGAATTTATCATTCAAAGATATGTTTTGAGCGTCTGAGTACAGTATTCTCTTCCCAGTCTGAAGCAGAAGATTTCAAGGCTGAGAAAGGGCTCCCTCTGGAGAAATATCAGCTCCTTCTGAAACCCCACAGCTGGCAGGACCCTGCTCCAGCTGCTGTCCTGCCTGAGGCACTCCACCACAGAGAAGGGCTGCAACCATGGGAAAATATGTCCTCCATGGGCTAGGTCTCTATACTTTTCCAGGGTTACAAAACAGAGGAATGAAGCCACTTGAGGTATGGCTTTGGTCTCCTTGCAATTAAGTCTGTTTGTATTTAATGGGTAGCTCTTTTGTTTGTTTTCTATGATGAATCAAAAGGTTTTCAGAGAAATCCAACCTCCTGGTTCTCAGAGAGAAACCATTGATATAAAATCCATGGTGGAAAGCAGCTGCATCCAGCTGTGGTGGGAGCAAGCTCGCAAGGCTAGGGTAAAGCCCCGCTTAACTAAATCACAAGTCTCAAGATGGGCTCTATGGTTTCTACAAGCTGTAAGAAGGGCAACTGCAACATTTTTTGGTGTTATTTGGTTAATTTTCAGCAAGCTCAGTCCTCTGATCTGAATCACCTACCACTCATATAGGGAAAGCATTGAGAATTTGTGGCCACAGGTTGTTTTGAGGTGATAAGCAGAGCACTTAGAAATATGCGTGTTGTCCTTTGTCTTACATTCATGATACAGGGATGCAGGTGGGGTTCACAAAACCACTCTGGGGAGAGAACTCTCATTTTAAGAGCTCATATTTTACCTGCAGAAAGTTCTGCCTGTGCTTGAGGCTGGAGAAGGAGAAACCCGTGAGGCAATGTTGGTGATGTCTTGCCATGATTAGCTGGGCTGGAGACCTTGTCTACAAAACCCATTCACTGCAGCATCTCGGCAGACTGCCCCAGGAGTCACTGCTGGTGCTGACCTGTTCCTAGGTCTGTGAGTAAGGCACTGGCCAGCCCAGCTGGTGTTCTTTTCCTCTAACTGGAGCCTCACCACATTTGGACAGGGCATTTGCACCTCCGCTGGAAAACATTTAGGAGCTGCAGGCCAAGAAAGCTTGAAAACCATTGCACTAGTCTACTGAAGCAGAAACTCTCAGTTTTCTCCCCCATAATTATATTTGCTTTGCTTCAGGTTTGCACAACTCCTGTTTTGAAAGCTTTGGTACTAGACAGGGCTCTTTCTTCTCTAAACTTTCTAATTATTGCTCTTTTATCCCCTTTTCCCTGACTTTCCTGGGGGCCAGACCCCTGTGTCCTGTACCTAACCGCACTGCTGCAGCACCCTGTCTGTGCCTGATGCAGGTCCTGGCCAAGACTCCTGGTCCTGGCTGCAGCCTCCTGCAGACAGCACTGCAGTTACTGGAGAGGAGGGACCAGCACTCTATGTTGTGTGCAACTCCTGCCATCTTCTGGTCTTACTGAGATTAATTTTGGGCCTGAAAAAGCTGAGGCAGAACCAGTAAGGTCAGGCGTAATGATTTGGTTTTATGTATAAATGCATATGTGTGCATATATATGTAGGTATAGATACACACATGTTTCTATAGGTGAAACAAGTGCTGAACAATAAATTTATCTCTCACTTGTAATTTTGTCAAATAGTATTTTTGACAGTTAGTGCACTAATAGCCATATTACACTTAAAATGTTAAAAATTATATATAAGCACTAACTGTTTTCATTATCATGGGCCAAGACGTCTGCAAGTTCTTCAGTTAATTCTCCTCACCCACTGAGAAGAGTGAAAAAAAAAATCTGTAGCAACCTCTTTGGCTAGTTCTTTTTTTGTCATACACATCTGCTTACAAGAAACTGGCCTGAGAAACGCACTCACTTGATACCAGCTACAAAGTCCTATCAGTGTTTGTGCATTGGCAGGGTGCTAGGTCTCCAGCAATTTCTGCCACAGCTGGAAAAATAGAGCTCCATCTCCCAGCACCGAGAACCTGGCCAATCCCCTGATTTTTGAATTAATGTGAACTCAAATTGCTAAGTCTGATCTCAAGAGTCCCAAAACGAGGGTCTGAGATACAGGAGCACTGATAGGCCAGCGTTCCATAATCTAACTCAAATCATATTCCCAATATCAGGTCACTTCACAATTCAGAATCATCACTCAGGCCTATTGCTGGATTTAGTGGCTGTTGGAAATACCATCATTTTCAGACTTCTTCCTCTGCTGGGTAACCTTCTGTGACAGCTTGGGTGAACCTGCACATCCAGGGAATCTGGGTCATTTATTGATAGCTATGAGAATCTATGCCAGAAACTCCACACAGTGAGAAACATGAAATGGTCAAGGTAAGATCATCAACATGGAAAAATAGAAACACAGATTTGCAATGGTTTTCTTCTCATCCAGTGCATCCTATGCTATCTCAGGCAGCCACATCACGTAATCCTGCTCTTCAGTTCCCTGTATCCTACTTTAAAATTTTTTTATGCATAGTTTTTATCATCAACCTTGTCTGCACATTCAAACATTGGATGTTTCCTGCTTACTGAGATTTCAGCCTTACGCAGAATGTCAACTAGCCTGGAGTGAGGACTACTCGAAAGCACCCCCAAGGCTTTCAGTGGAAATCTCTGACCTTTATTTAAAAGCCCACTCCTTCTTAGAAAATGCTTTTTGACAGTGTTTGCTAATACACAGTTTCCTACACAAAGGCAGAACACATACAAGGGCCTTACAGACTGTTGACTGCATAGCTCTGTACTCCACAGCTGGACATGAGCATTGCAAAATTCACAGCTGGCAGCTCCCACCTGAGACCAGTTCTTACCAGCTCCCACCTAAGACCAGTCCTTACCGGCTCCCCCAGCCTGCTGCTGGCTTTTGTTCATCCAGTGGGACCTTAGCTCAGATGGGTCCTACAGGACACAGCTGAACTTGAGGTGAGGAAAAATGCCCAATTTAGTCTCCTGTTGACAGAGGTGCCTTCATGATTCCCTTACTACATTTCCAGTATCTTCTGGCTCTTTATCTCTCACTTGGATATTAGCTTTAGCATGTTGCTTATGCAGTGTATGTGAAGAAAGGACTAAACATTGATTGACCTGACAACCTTTCAGCACCTGAATATCTTATCAACCAGACAGAGATGACTCAGAAGCAAAACCCTGCTGACCTTCAGTGGGTCTGGGGAAGGAGACATCACTTCATTTAATGCAATACATAAAGTTGAAAATCATGCACAAAACCCCCTAGTCTGCAACCAGCCTCCACTGCTTACGCCATGAGCTCTTTTCCCACTCAGTTGATGTTGTACAGGTCTCTATCACCCTGTTCTGAAAGCATGGATGGATATTTAGCTTTATACAAAAATCTGCAAATTTAAAAAAGCACGCACATTGTTAGAAATACATCCAGAATAGCATATGCTAGGGTTAAATGGTGTCCCTAGCTACAAGTGAAACTTTTTTTTTGGACAAATTCTGGTTGCAAAGCAGAGTTTAGCTTTCCAGTTTTGCATGACCCTTTAAAAATATTTCATGCTTCCTCCACCAGAAAACTTTTCAGGATATAGATTTTCTCATGTAGTATTTTAGGAAGTACACAGTGTGATAAAATGGTGGCAAAAGGGAGATATAATTGAGATGGGATTGTTTGAGAGAGCAAGGATGTACACATCGCAAGCATCAGAGGAAGTCCCCACATTGACAGAGTACAAAGTCATCTGCAACTGCCCTTGTAAAAGGACTCAAAGTGCCCATTAAACACAAGCACTACAAGAGTCATTCTTTTTCTTCCAGCTTTTTAATGTGACGGAGAGAACAAAAACAAAGTCCATTGGAACAGCTGCAATTTCCAGTGACAACCAGACACAGATCAAATTAAAAAAAATAAAGAAGAAAGGTTTCAAATGAAGAAAAGGAACCACGGGACTGGAATTGGCTATTTCACACACAGACAGAACATCAAACTGAAAAGTTTCATTAAATGCACGACACTGGGTGTTATTTACAGTGGAACTTGCAGTGTGGGTACATTTATATAGCACTAGCATCAAATACAGCAAAGAAATTTCTTTTATTTTGTTTCCTTCGCAGTTCCCAGGCTTGATTCTTCCTAAAAGCGGCATTTGCTAATACAAGGGTGAGAAACTGAGGGAGAAACCTAATGGAAATATAATGTATGGGGCTTAAATCTGCATAAACCTAAAAATATACTCTCTGGTTTTGTGTGTCCTTTGGAAAGTCCAAGGACATAAGCAGGGAACATAAATGGACCTAGTGCCTCCTTAACAGTATCAGAGTATACTCTGTTGTTGGAAGTCTCAAAGCAGGACCTGGAAGAGACCTGCATGTCTGCAGAAAGCTCAACTCCATGCAGCCTCGCTCTGTGTCCCTGTGTAAACTCAGCTCAGGGGCTGGACCACTCCCAGGCTCAGGGAACACCCCTTAGTGCACCTCTGCAGTATCACTGAAGGACATCGGGCTGCCTGACCACTCCCCAGTGTGCAGAACATCTGGCTCTGGGTATAGGTTTTCCAAGAGCGACCCTTCTCTTAGTCCAAAAGATCCATACACCACTGTTTATAAGTCACATAGCATTTCAAGGGGGTGAGGATCATATGAAGCCTACCCAGCCCAAGCTGCAGCCACCACCAGTAGGATGTAGGAGAGCCAAAGGCAATGACAGGAGCTGTCCTGCACAACTGAAGTCAAGGAACAGGTATACAACAACCAGCTAAATCAACAAGGAATATAAGGAGGCAGAGCTCTTACCACAATACCACAGGTCTTTTGTAATAGTATCAACAGTGGTTTGTGTTTCCTCCAAATGTCTGTTTCTGCATGCTCAGGAGCTCTGTAATGAACTCCTCCTGTGACCCCCATTACACTGCTGTACAGATAAAGACACTAAGTCACAGCAAGCCCGTTCAGGTTCTCCAGACCCACCTTTCCCATGCCACAAAGTCCCTGGCTAAGTGCCCCTTTGGTACACCAAAGTCCCTGGTGTGCCACACATGCATGCAGAGGCCCAGCTGTCCTCTAGAAGAGGTCTTTGGGATTTAAGGCAAGTTCGCTGTCTTGGTCCTCTGTGCCCCTGTTGCAGTAAAGTTCATGAATCCAAGGAAGTAGTACTCTGCAGGAATCAGCAGTGGACCTGTGGTCAGCAGTTTTCCTCTTCTCTGTGGATGGTCAAGTGTATCCAAGACAAGGAGACTGTTCACTGTGGCAAACATAGGCAGGGGCAACCGCTGGAGCAGGCATGCTGGCCTTTGCACTGCAGCTATAATGATGATTTTGCAGTAGAAATAAAGCTGAGTCATCAGAGGAGGTGCCTCATGAGAAATCTCCCCCTGCACAGTGCTCCAGGGCTCTGTGGCTACGGCTCAGCCTAGCATGTAGCCCACGGCTTGAAACTGAGACCCAAATCAAAACACAGCCAATGCTGAGGGGACTGCACCCATCAACCATTTTGCTCTGCAGAGCAGTAGTGTGAAGCCTATACTGATTTAGACCGTGATAAGGACAATAAAAAAAACACATCAGGAGTGTTGGCTAAGCCTTGTTTACACTGAAGTTGGACGGGAGACATCAGCCCAGGTGTCACAAAGGCAAATGCCTGAGCTGGAGCCGTTGCCCTGGAATTCTCTGTTACAGAAGGAGAGTGAGCAGGGCTATCCAGGGCAATCCACCACCTTCTCAACATGGTGCCTGAGTGTGGTCACATATTTGCCTGTGCCTTTCAACTGAGAATAATGGGAACCCAGGGCAATGAGTTCAGATCCAGACATCTAACTCATAGGTGTCTAAGGCTAGGTGATATGGTTTCTCCTTAGCTTTTCCTTTCTTCCTTCTCTGTTCATTGGTGTCGTGTCCCAGGCCCTTGTGTACCTGCTGCAGTGTGTGTTTGCCCTTTCCTATTAGGTCATGAACTCCCTGGTCAAGTCAGGGATAGGAGCCTTGTCATGACACACGTGCATTGTCTGCTAGCCCTCAGGTGACTGGCCCATGGATTTTAGGGGTGCAAAGAGTTTCTACAGTCACATGGGTAGCCTGGGTGTCACTGACAATACGATCCTACTCTTCTTTACCTTGTCCCAGATAATTTCTGGAAGGTGAGGTTTAGCAGCCTGTGAAAGAACCATTCTGCAATGAAGAAAGTTTTCTAAGACTAGGTACCATTTCTATCTCCTCAAGACCTCAATTTCTTCCTTCTCCAAAAATTAACAGAGAAGTTTTGCAAAATAAATGATGTCATTAGTGTCACTGTACAATGTCAATGGAGAACACAAATAGTCAGGTTTGTTGTCAGAGCACCAAGCTGATATGTAGTAAGAGTGCTTTGTAAAATAAAGAGATAAGCTCTGACTCCACAGAGCAGCACAACAGAATAGTCCAGAAAATGAAACAAACTATTTTTTCCCCCAAATGCAATGTGGTAATTGGCATGCACAACCCAACAAAATGGATGAAACGTAAAGACCATGGTGATCTTTTGTGTTGAAATACATATTTAGCTGCTTCTCACCGTGCGAAAGGACCAGACAATCTTAGAGAAAAAAACACATTCTGGGCTGTGATTCTCAACAGAAGCTGTGAACTGCTGCCAAAGGACATAATTACATTCACTCCTACCTTAGAGAAGGAACCTTGCTGTTGTGAAGACAAATCAAAAAAAGGCCCTAAGCCACTCATAAAATAAAGAAATGAGGCATAATAAGCTTGGTTATTACAGAAGCTTGTGATTTTATCAATTTCATAAACCTCGGAATAAATCTCAAAAATCCCAGATAGCCCATTGTAGCCTAGCTGCTCCATAAGTGTTTATCACTGATTGACACAGTGATAAAAGTGATGCTCATTAGAGGGTTTTGCCTCATTGGAAAGGATTTGCTTCTTGTGCTCTAACCACGCTCTGTGTCCTTTATCTGTCCTCTGCAGCAGCACTGACACTGACTCCCACAGTCATGTGGGGCTGGCCCCAGTGTGAGCTGTTAATGTAGACTGCCTCTGTGCAGCTGAAGGCAGAGGTGTTAGACTTCAGTCCTGCTGGACTTCAGCCTACCCCTGCATGTTTTTCTTTAAAGAAAAAAAAAAAGGAAAGAGAAAAAAAGAGGGATCCGAAGAAAGGTAAATGGGAAGGTCATTAGTAAAAGTACAAAAGAACTTTTTATGTCACAAAACATCCTGGTGAGACAAATTCCCTGCATTATGTGAGAGTTTCTGATCAATTCTGGTCTATTGCTGAGCTTGTTGAAAGGGTCTAATTAGCGCTATCTAGTCAATTGTGAGCATTAGTGTGTTACATAATGGTATGCATTTCATTCTTTCTTCCTAAGAAAGTATATCCAAAAATACACAACTCACTTTGCTTCTAGGTGCAACAGAACTTAAGTCATGTGATAAAAAGGGCATATGAATTTCAAAAATGGTCTTTACAGGATATCAAACTTAACTGTCCCGTTCAATGGAGAATTTAATATTCTGTACAGTGAAAGCTTGCTGTGTGCATTCCCAGTGTAACAAGTTAAATGGCTTTAAGTAACTGTGCTTACCGTGTTTCAATGAGACCCAAGTATATAAGAAAATCAAGCATCATATTCTTTAAATAATATGGCTAAAATGCTGGTAAATTCACAGTTACTATACTCTATATATTAGACAAAAAGTCCCCTATTTACACGGAATAATATGTACACATTTGGTTTGTGGAATGCTCTAACATCATATCAATTTCTCCTCTGTGAAAGTCGTAGGAAAAAAATTCTTTGTCATCATAGAAATATATATTCCTGCCATCAATACATTTAAATATTTGGTGTCTGGATATAAAGAATGAAGTGTCACTAAGTTGGTCATGACTCCAGATAATCTTGAATTAGTGGGATTAGTTTCTAATGTCTCTCTTCAGATCTTCTTCAGGGTGCAGGTATTAAAAATCATAAATTTCAATAGCTGATCACTTCAATATGTGTATGTACGTTTGCAAGTATGTGTAAATACATATATATATAGATATAAAAAATTATGTATATATTTCTCTCCCAGACCAGGAAGGTGCCTAGTGATTCTATGCCCAAGTGAAGACAGTAAAAGAGCTTTGAAACCCTGATTCTTCTGAGAGCTCCAAGCACCAACCCTCATATCCTTCAGAAATCAGGACTCTCACTCTTCCAGGCAGTTCAGGTGGCAATGCCAAAAATCAAGACAGCTAGGGTCACTAGTCATGTTTGTAGCTCTTGTCCCTATTGCTGGAGCTCATCTACAGTATGTTTGGAACCTGCCTTCCCTTTGGATGCCCTTCATGTCTGAGCACAGCTGAAATGAGTTGCCAAGTAGTGCTGGGCAAGGCAGGCAGTATCTCGCAGCTCAGCAAAGGCATAAGGGGGTCAGGATCTGTTCTCCCGTCGGACACGCTCACACCCATGCAGGTGCACACATGCATGAAGCCGCTGTTCGCGTCCTGTGCCATTACACTGGGATGGAGAGGGATGGGGTAGACTCCCAGTGTAGGCAAGGTTAAACCCAAGCTCTGCAAGGGGTGCGTGGTAGCTGCATGCACCAGTCATGGCTGTAAAAGGGCCAGAAACTAGGGGTTTCATTTTTCTCCCTTTGGGCTCTTCTTTCCCTCTGCCCTTTCTCTTTGAGGTATCGACAGAACAGTATAGAAATGGACATTTCGATTAATCCAAACATGGCTCTTTTTTGTTCTTCTTCTATGTCTGCCCCCCCTGACCCCCTTGGTCTCAGTTGCTCACATCAGGACCTGTTCTCGAGTCTCTGGCAGGCGCAAAGCGAGCAGACCACCTCCAACCAGAGCAGAGGAAGCCAGAAGAATGGGAACCACCTTGGTTATCCCCACGAAGGAGGCAAAGATTGAGTTCCCCAGGATGGCACCAAACTTGCAAAGCCCATTGAGGATGCCAAAAGCTGTTGCCCTGTGGGAAGAAAAGCAGAAAACAATGGTTAGGAAGGAGGTTCTGGGCATAAGGAGCTCTCCACAGAGAGCTGGACGGATAACTTTGTGAATGCTCTTATGCTGCCCAGGCCACACTTCTAGCAAGTAAAGCCACGCAGAATAAAATAGATAAATAGACGTTGGTGTTTTGCATGTCTGTGTGAATGAGGAGAACATCTGTGTGTACTCATTTCTCCTTTTCATCTCAGCTTCTCCCCAGCCCTAGAGTTGCCCACTATGATGGCCTTTGCCCTTCCCAAAGACAGCAGGACACAACCTTCTCTAGAACTTGTCAAAGCTCTTCCCAGCACTGGCTGGAGTGGGTTGTCACCAGAGAAACAACCAGGGCTCTCCTCCCAATCCTGCTTCACCCAGCAGCTAACAGCATGCTGCCTTCAAAGCACAGTCCTTCTCTTTCCCTTCTGGCTCCCCTCAACAGTCTGAAAAAGGCAAAAAAGTCTTATAATGATGTGGCAAGGAAAGAGTTCACATGCAGCACATTCTCCCAAAGTTTCCTGTGCTGCCTCACCTCCCAAACCATTCTGTGCACATGGTTGTCTCCAGGCTGCGGAGGGGAAGGCTGGCATGGTGATGAGCTATGACAAGAGGCTGGGGGATACTGTCTGAAAGACCAGGCCTCCATGCACATCAATGGAAAGGGATGGAAATACGGACAGACTCTGTATTTTGTCTGCCCGTAATTTCCATATGCCCATGCAACTCCCTGCATACAAGCCACTGTGCATGCAGAATTATGCTTGCAAATGTCTGTGCTGATCCAGTATAGCTGCAGGACTACCCAGCCCTTAAGGACTGGTGAAAATAAAAAAAAAAATACACTTCTCCCGTCTACATGTATCTAGAGTGACTTTTTCCATCAGGAACTGAGAGGCCAAAGTCAGAGGTTGGAGAGGAAGAATACTCTGAGCACCTTTTGTCAGTGGGGTAGAGCTCCACGGTGATCACATCCAGCGCGTTCCAGGCGGCAATGCTGGCCCCACAGAACAGGCACTGCCAGCCGATCATTGCCGACTCGCTGTTGCCAAAAAAGAGGAAGAAGCAGCACACTGCTGAGATCAACATTGAGCCACCTATGGGGGGAAACCAAGAGAAAAATGATGGCACCAGTTTCCCCTGTCCACAGCTGAGCAAAGACATCGGTTGATAAAGTTGGCTTTCAAGTGACGGCATTTCACCCTATGAATTATATATGCAAAAATCCAAAAATACCTTGATGCTGCCTATCTGTCTTTCTCTGCTGCTGGAAACCAGCCTGAAAATGTTCTCAATGACCATCTGATCTTACTGATAGTCCTGCTCTATGAAGACTCTGAAGACAGGCTTTTCAAGGGAGGTTTTCAGCATCTCAGGCATCCAGATGGACCCAGGAAGAGCAGAGGCAAGGAAACATGAAAGTCAATGGGGAGGAAGAGTCATGGTGAAGGTTTTTCAACTTGAGTTTTGAGTGAAGTGCTGGTGCATTTCATATCATATTGAAATCACTTGACACATTTCTAGTCTCAATTAGGATAATTTACAGTCAATTGTATGAAGCACTTGAGGTCTCTTTTAATTATAAGAACATCATTAGATTTCATGGCACATTTGCACAGGAGCCATAATTTTATGAACACCACCAAGGGAGAAAGTGAGAGCATTCATGCTCAGTTAGGCACAGTTCAGGTACAGAAATATTAATGGCTAGCTACATCACTGCCTTCTACCCCATGGGGAATTTTCACCTGAAAGATGCAATTTTTTGCAAAATCAAAGTACATTTCACTGGAAAGTTCTGTTGTTGCTGAAATATCTCTATTTACTACCAGGAAACCAAACAATTTTTTTTTGTTGTTTGGGGTTTTTTGAATCAATTTGACACTATCCAGAATAATATGGATGCTGAACTGGAACTAAAATACTTCATTTTGGGCATTATATTGCATTTTGCCACTGCGGTGTCCTGTCTATGAAAAGCTGCTGTGTAGGACTCCATACCCACTTCTCTTCCATGGTACCTGACCAAACTATATCCTCCTCTGTGTGATGTGGATATTTCCTCTGCTGAAGGGGTACAGTGCAGCATTAGGGTCACCGTGTGTGCACCAGGTGATCATTTGGCACAGGAGAGGGTTTAGTGGGACATGATACAACTGGACTGAACTCCCAGCAAGACACACAATGCAAAAGTGAAATTCAGTTTTCATGTTAAGCTGACCAGAAGTAATATATTCAACAGAGTAATATGGGTGGGATGCCAGAAGGCTATTTCAATTGAAAATTCCATAGTGAAATGTTTCAGCATGTCGTTACTAATTTTTGTCCTGTACTTTTCATTCTGCAGAAGAAATAAGCATTTAGGATTCCAGCTGTCATCTCAATTCCAGATGAAGATGCTGAAACGCTGACATGTTTGCAGGGCGGACAATCTGATTCTCATTCAGCTTTATTTAACTTGTTTCCCACAGACCCTCTGATTTGTTTGGGTGCTTTCCAGATTTACTATATGAACGCTCATTTCTCCCCCCACACAACATAAATTCCTGACACACCGGTGGGGTCATCTTGCTTACCTTAAGCTGTCAGATGGTGAGGCTAAGCTGACTAAACTTCCCTCTGTTCTCAGAAGAGAGAGATAGGTGAGCTCAAGAGAGTAAGTTATCCCTTATCCCTGAGCCATACCCCTGATAATATTAAACTCATTTGGCTGTCCCTTGAGGCATGATTCCCACAGTACCTGGAGACCAAGGTCTGAACCCTGGCGGAAGCAACACCAGAAATTCCCAAAGTAATCATAAAGCTGATAAGGTCATAACTTATTCCGATAACACTAAAGGGTGGCATTTTACTTGACTGTGACATGGTCAGTTAATCTACCATATGCTCTCTGAAGCTGTTTGTAAAATCGTTTGAAAATCAGAAAACCAAAAAAGGGAACTCCTGGGTTGTCAAGCAGCTGCATCAAATAAACTTTGTGAATATTCATTGTTACAAGCAAAGTCTTTATTTATTTATACAGAGTTCTACGGACATCAGCATCAACTCAATGGTACCAAGATGTCCTTCTTCAGCTCCAACCCTGTTGTGCTGAGCACTTGATAAACATACAAGTTTTGACATAAAAGCCAAAATAAAAAAGGAGGATGTCACAGATACACAGAAAAGCAGGGTGAGGAGGCAGGGAGCAGGTAACTTGCCCACGGCCACAGAGCAGATCACTTGCCTCACCCTTGAGTCCTTTTACCCTTCTGCTCCATTTGATACGGGAATGACTCATCCCCACCCTAGGCGTATCAGCTTGCGTTGGTGTGTGCAGAGACCTTCACACTGACCTTGGCTCTTTGCAGAGTCATGCTTCCACCCACGACCTGTGCCAGTCACCCATTGTTCCCACTCACCTATCATCTTTATCCTCCCTATTTTGTCCATGAGTAACGCAGAGATGATGTTGCCCGGCAGCACAGACAGGCTGCCCAGGAAGCTGACCAGGTAGATCAGGAAATCATTGTCCTCCTCAAAGTCCAGCTGACAGCCTTCCTTCTCTTTCAGAAATGTGCTGTTTATGAGCCTGCAGTTGATGAATTTGTGTTCATAGAGATCTGCAAGGGAAAGAGGCAAAGTCTTGATCTTGCTTGGCTGATCTCCCTTCATACAGAAGCAACAGGAGTCAGGATCAAAACCAAATCAAAGATCTGAGAAGAACTCCTCATCAAATGGAAATGGCCAGGGAGTCTTTATTTTAGTGGCAAACTATAGCTCCATGTTTGTCACCTAGTAGGTGCCAAGATCATGCGCTCCTTATAGTTCTGGAATCACCTGGACCAGTATCTCCATGCCACAAGGATGGGGCAATGCAGGCTCTTGCTTTCATGGCATTATGGTTTGTGCTCTATTAGAGTAGAAATTAATGGCTTTTTCAGGATAAAAAAAATGAATGTTTTGCCGCTTGCAATCATCAGCCACAGGTTGGTTAAAATTATGTTTTAAGCCAAATACATTGATTCGAGCTGTTAAACTGCTAGGCATTTTGCCATTACTTTAACCTGCCAAGGTCTGAGCGCAGACTTTTGCATTTCCTGTGCAGCAGCCAATGGCACCAGAAACCATGTGGTTAAAAACAACCTGAAGCCTCCTTCCAAATGCATTACCCTCTTTTTTTCCATCATCACTCTCATTACCCAGCACACACACACCAACACAGAGATCCCTATCATCCTTTCTCCCAGAATTTGATAAAATAGTTTCTAATTACGGAGATGACACCTGCGCAGGAATCCCATTACCAGTGTTATAAAAGACAGTAGAGATGATAGTGCAGTTTTCGAAGAAGGTCTCACTGGATGTCACGTCTTCAAAGTAGCATTCCTCAAATAGTGAATCCTCAAATCTCACTTCCTTGAATTTCATGCCAATAAATCTGTAGGGCAGGAAACAGAACTTCACTCTGTGCTTTAAGGTATTTTCTACACTATATAGCATGTAATGACTGTTTCAAGAGACAGAGCACTAATGGCAGTTTCTAGGGTTATTTACAGAAAAGGTGTTGCTTGAATGCATAACTGTCCTTCCAACTCCATGCTTACATATTTTGCATTTTAGTAGGAGAGAAGGATTTGAAGGGGCGGGGGGTTGAGAGCGATGAACCTTTTAGAATTTCTGGCAGTTTTTCTATTCCTCAAAATAGTCACATCTAAGAAAATGTGCTTCTAAGGCTGAATGGACACAAATCCTCTCACTTTCAGTACTAGTCCGTCTGAAGAAGAGATAATTTCACTCAGTGCATGGCATTTTCTTTGTGAGCTGACCTTGCTGCCTTCCTTGTTCTTCCCCTTCCTTCAGCATAAATACAGACAGACATTATCAGGAGCCCATTGAGCCATTTGGTGAAAGGCTTCTGACAGTTGTTTAAACTCAAAGTGATTTTTTTAAGCAAAAATGCAGTAGAGTTTCTAGAAAGAGTGGGGAGATTATCTGAGCTCTGCTTGTAACCATCTTTGTTCGAGGATTACTGTTTATCATGTAATGAAAACAGATTACACTAAAAATAATCAACTGTGTCAGGTGATTGATTTCTCCTCTGATGGGAAGCTTGACATGTCTGACCTGCCTGCCTGAAGGATGACACAATATTGATTTACCTGTGAAATTTTGCAGGGACACTGAGAAGATGTATTAGTTAATGCACAGGCATGTTTGGAAGATGTAAGGAGCTATTAAGAGCAAGCATTATTGCTGTAGTTAGGGAGGCCACAACTGTCACCAATTAAAAAGCCTTCTAACATATATCCAGAAACTTAATTGAATTGAGCACTTACAACACAGTCGTACATGATGGCTGTTTACACCATTAAATGAGCACTGCAGGGCTTCTTAACTGAAGCTACTAACAGATATTATTAATGCTCAAAATACCACGAGAAGACTATTCAAGTCTTTTGCTCCATGTAGAAGGTCTCACAGGTTACAGCAAAACTTAAGCTGTTCTGCATTTGTTCAGTAATAGCCTGCGATGTATTTACTCCCAACAGCTGTTAGGTCTTTTCCTGCAGTTTGCTTTCTAAACATCCATCTTTAAAAGTCATATAGCAATGGCCTGGTGTTCAGTGGAGTTTTAACTCACAGCCAAGTGCTGGAGGGAAAATGCAGCTATAAATCATATTGAGATATGCTCTGGGTATTACTGGAATATAGTTTGATCAGGTTTGGGTTATTGAATTGGAGAGAACCAAGGTAGGAGAATAGTGATGTACATCACAGTTTTATGGTTTTGTCATGCAAGGTGCTGAGCATCCTCAGTTCTCCATGAACTAAGTGAAAACGGAGCATCTCTTCTATGCATAAGGCTCTCCAGACGATAAATTTGACCACCATCCACTTTTCACCATGCTTTTTTTGGCTGCTCGGTAGACAGGGGAATAGGAATTATGGGGCTAGGTTTGCACTGTCAAGCACAGCTCCTTGCAGCAGGGGAGGTCTCTGGAAGGATGTGGGGACATATACTGTGGTCTCCCACCAATGTCTGTCAGATATACACCAAGAAAATGGAGACAAATAGTTTCTGAGGGGAGAAGAACAACCTGGCGGAGCAATGACTTATAGCTTTACTCATGAAGATTAAAACAATGAGTATTTTGTGTAACACTGAACATCCATCATGACCTCCTGACATAGTGCAAGGCAGCTGGAGCGATATGCTGTCTAGTCTATCTGGGGCAACAGAATGTCCACAGACTTTACATGGGGGTATTCTTCCACTCATTTTATTGGGATTTGGATAAGTAATAATGGCTTGCTACAAATCACTAGGATTTATGTTGCTGTGGAACATAGGGTGATTGGGGTCCAGGCTGGATGCAGAAGAAAAACCACTAGGCCCAGTCCAAACAGAAGAAAGGGAGGAAAGCAGTGATGCTCTGCTAGAGTAACTTCACTGACTTCAAAGCACTACAAGAGAAGGTGACACACTCATTCTGTAGGGAGATGCCAGCTGATATGGCAGAAGCACATCAGTACAACTGGCCATGACACAGCTTGCACTAATGGTCTGCAGGATGGAGACCGGAGTAAGTCATACTGAGGACTTCAAGGGAAAAATAGCTTTTTCTTTTGGAAATGCAGGAGCAGAACAGTTTCATTACAACTGAATGTCTCTGCTGCCCAGGACCAGTAGATGTCACTATGTGCTAAGGAAAGAGAAGTCACCGCTGCATCCAGAGCTGCCCAGCACAGTCAGGTGGGTGCCCACTGCTCTGCTCCCAGCAAGGAGCTGCTGGAAGCACGATTCCTCATACGCATTCCCTTGGGTCTGGAGATATGAATGGCTGAGGCAGAGTGTGTGAAAAGCAGGAGAAAAAGGATATTTGGCCTGTGGAAAAATGCCTTTGGGATTTGAGTTATATAGACTGAGTGTCCAAAAGAACAACAGAGGTTTTTCAA
>VZTL01063848.1:0-10910 GCA_013400535.1 Scopus umbretta
AAGCTGAGTTTTACAGAAACTGTCATTTCATGGCAATTATCCCCAGAGTATATCCATCTTGTGCTTTGAGATTATTAACAAATTTTATTTTTTAATTGAAGAATATTCACAATCCAGGAGAAAAAAAAAAAAGACTAAACAGATTTGCACAGGTCATCCGAAGTTTAACACTTACTATTTTTAAAGTACTTGACTTAAAGTCTTACTGTTCTCTTGGGTATGTTTGTGGTGTTTTGTTTGGGAAAGAGGACTGAAGGGAATTGTGTATAGCAGATAGAGAGCTACCATGGTATTAAAAACTAAATATAATCTTTACTAAGGTCTGTTTGCAAGATGCTGAGGTATCGGTTCCTTTTACGTGTGTGCACATGGATTTCTTGGGCCCCTTCCAGCCTTCTTTCTATTGTAACCTGAGGTCTTCCCTCCAAAATTGATGCCCACTGTTACACATGGAGAGAGGCAAGCATTTTGGTGATAGGACTGTATCATTGTTAAACAGTGTAGCCCATGTGGTCCCCTTGTGCATGGCTTGGCACCTAGGCTTCTCTTTCACCATTCCAACTCGGCCAGAGGAACTGGGTGAGGAAATTAGGGTGTCCCTTTGCTTTTCTTTTCCTGTCAGATCCTGGTGTGATAACCAAAACCTGATTTGCATTCCTCCACCTTCATCTCTTCTGCCACAAATATAATTACTTGATGTACGTCTCGCTAAGAGATTTCGTATCTAAGATCTTCAAAAAGTCTGTCAAGGAGTAAGCAATAGGGAGAAAAGCTGAGAAGCTCAATGTGGTTTTAGGTCAATGTGTAGTTTGAATGTGACAAAACTTTAGTGATGTACAAACGCTTATGTATCTAATTGTAAAATGTGAGTACCTAATTCCAAATTTATTTCATTATTATTCCCTGTCTTTCTTTTTGAGTTTAGCCTTTCTTCCTGTAACAGTATCAATTATTTTTCAATAGTGTCTTGCATCCCACTCTTTCTCATCTCTTTTTCAGTACTACCCTTTTCTCTGCTAAATCATCAAAGATATTTTTGTTCTTTTACCTATTGTGGCAGCGTCTGTAAACACAACCTTACAAAGAGAATTTCTAAGTGTAAGCATTTGTGATGCATTTGCACTAAAAGCTTTGAATTGCTATCTTTGATAAAGCTATTTAGTCTGATTATATTGTTTTGGAATTGCACATTCAAGTGCACCTCTGAAAAAATGAATTTTTCAAAATGTAGTATATCGCATGTCTCAAAATAGGGCAGGATTATTTTTAAATACTGCGTAATCTGTATAGGCAATTGTGTTTCTATCCCGAAATTCACACACCAGCAATTAAGAGTGAAATTTGAAGTCCAGTGTTCAAAAACCAACAACTCCTAATCTTAAAGATGTATCAAATATAAACAAAGTTAATAGTAATTATTCTGGTTTTCATTCTCCTAAATTGCTTCCATGCTTTGAAGACTGCACAGACAGATATTGCAGGCAGTTCTTGTATTGAACATGACAAACATTCTGTGTTAGCGCTGAATAGCGGGTGTAACAGCCATTGATGGTTGTAGTATGTAGTGCATTTTTTAAGCAGGAATTGAAAACAACGTTTCCAAATACAAATTCAGATCTCATAGACTGGAATTTAGGTGGGAGTAACTATACTTTTGTAAATTCAAGGATGTCTTTAAACTGCTCTAAGTAGTCAGAAAAAAGTATATTCAAGTCGTCAAGAAGTATGGCCTGATATAGAGTTACATGATGTATTGATCTCAGCATTTGAGGTATGGGCAAACCTTCCCTTCATAAACCTTTGCAGATGAAGACATCACTACCCTGGGACAGACATCACAGAAACCACCAATTCCATCAGCAGAAAGGACTATGTGAGCCTTCTTTAATCTGTTTCAGTCAAAATCAGTCAGGTTAAACAGTAACTGAAGTTGTAAAAGTTAATCCACTATGTTTAGGTTGCAGTTAATTACCAGTTTGTTTGTTGTTTTTTTTTACCTGACATGTTCAATGGCAAGACATCCAGAGGAATTAAATATAGATGCTGTGCACACTTACACATTAACAAAATAGATTTCCTTACTTTCACACGTCATCAGTGCAAGCCATTGAACATACTCTGAGTCTCATAATGTCCATTGATTTTCAAAAGCACCTTCTTGTTTAGAGCTGAGCACCCTCTACTGAGAGCGTCAGTGGGCCTTTAAAATCATGCTCCGGCAATAATGATTCCTTAGCCATGGCCTTAATTTTTTTTTTTAATTTTTTTAGCAACATACTATTTTTACTCTCTGCTAACCTGGCAACTGGTGTCCCTTGCCTTTTTCTATGTATTGATGGTTTTAAAACAAGGAACTGAACTGCTTTCAATAAAAAAAAAAAGCATACTTTGTTTGAAATGATAGCTAAATCACTTGTAACATGTAATAGACACTAATCTGTCTTGTCTCCAGTAATAAATCAGTAGCATACATGATGCCTTATCATATTAAAAGGCAACTCAGGATGCTTATTGTAAGCTGTACAGTGTTTTAAAACTGTGTTTTATTCCAGCTAACTAATGAAAGCCAGAGATAAAATGAGTGAATCCAAGGTTTCCTTCTGTTTTTGCCTGCGTACATTGTATTCAACTTATCCATTGCATCTCTTTGAAGGACTGTAGGAAGAAAGTACTAGATGGATTCAGTGACAGCATTTAATACAACATTAGTGAAACTCATAAGCAATCAGCTGATAAGTTGGGTTGTGTTGAAATCTGGAGGCATCCGTGCCAGAAGATTGGTGTCTGAGTACATTGCGTGCCTTTCCATGGGCACCAGGCAGCCATAGCTTTTGCGGATTGATGTGAAGCCTGGAGGTGCTGAGCACATCTGATGAGAAAAACCTTTCTGCCATTGAGACTCCTGTTTGGACCAAGGATTCTGACTGTTGCTAAGGTTCCTGTGTACTAGTGGACTAACATGTGGAGGCTGTAAAAGTCCTAGAGGGAGATACGGTGAGAGCCTCTGTGCAGCCCCTTTCTCAAACTCTGGTACAAGGGTACTAGGAAAAAGAACAACAATGAAGAGAAGATGGAGAGTTTGTGGCCCGTGCCACTGACTGAATATGGTGTGCTATCCCAAGCACTGGCTGACTTTCTTGGAAACTAAATAAAACCATTTATGTGACCTGCTGCTGAACCACATACTGTGCTTTCTGAAGCTGTGCATGGAATTCCCCAGAATTATTACTAAAATATTGAGTGTTTGTCATCTGTGTTTGAAAATCAGAAATCAGAAGAGCTTATTGGAACAAAATGTGTACATGTATGTCTGCAGACCAATATGCTTCAAACAGCCATATGATGAGGGTGGCCTTTAGTCACTTCTACGGTCTCATTACACCATACAGGCAGAAGACAAACAAAAAGAAGGATGATTATTAGAATGCATATACATCTACATCTAAAAACATAGAAGTGACATGATACAATCCTCCTCAGCAAGAGGGAAACTGTCTATTTCAAATTAGGGATGAGCCTCATTCCCAGGGGTTTTAGACCTAGAATTCTTATTCAGGCTCTTTTTTTCTTCACAAAGGTTTCAAAAGGCCAGAGAAAATATAGTAAGAGCTCAACCTGGATTGTATTGTCTGTAGTACCCTAAGAGACCTTTGGTTTCTTTTTATTATTAATTATTAATTTATTCATTATTTAATTATTAAATATTTCCATAACTAAAAGTACAACTGCAGCTACATATTTACCCTTCCTTATGCTGGATTAGATCCTAGCAGTAGCATTTTGTACTACTTGTAGTCTGCTAATTGGTTGTGCTGGGACATCAGTCAAAGGTGATTAAAATAGTTAAAGGCAGGTGACATAGAGCCCCTGACATAGTTGTGTGCCAGAAAAAAAAGAGCAGCAGCATGCGTCTTCTCACTTTAGAAGCAGCGTGTGGCTTCTACATCAAATGTCAAACACAAGAGAAAGCTTAAAGAAGTGCCTGCACTTGGGAGATCACATCAGGATCCAAACCTGCCCAGACCTGTTCAGACTCATGGTTTCAGTTCAGATTCACATCTAGAAATTGTATCCTGAAACCCTTAGCAAAGAAAAATCTGTGTTTGGATCATGCTTGGTACAAAATTTCAACCTGTCTGTCTTTACTTTACTGAAAGAATAAGAGCTAATTTTGAAACAGTTGTACTTTATCCCCAGATTAGGACTGTAACTTCAGTTTCACTCATTGTAGGCAAGTTGCTGACAACGGAGGACATTGTACGCAGTACTCCAGACATGCCCTCATCAGTGCTGAGCAGAGTGGAAGGATCACCTCCCTTGACCTGCTGGCAATGCTGACACCTTTCATAAAGAATGCCAACTTCATTAAAAAACAATTTTAATAAGAAAATATTGGCTGTTACAAGGAGAAGCATTTTCAGTTCTGCCAGTTGCTCCCTCAACCAAGCCACACGAGGTACTGTAGGCAGGGTCTGTAGTAACTCACACAGTTTTCAGCTTGTAGATGTTCAAGTCTGCAGCTGAATAAATAAAGTTATGTTACGTTCTTTCCTGTACCGGTTTACAAGGCTGAAATGTGTATGAACAGATGAGGGAAATAAAAAAGGTTTCAAGATGGCTATCTGAAACTTTCTGTTATCAACTTTTATGCCATCATCTGTTTATGAGAATTTCATATGGAAAGACGATCTGGGTTTCATATGACCATTGACCCTTCCCATGAAAATTTGTGAAATTCAAATATTATTTTGTGGGCAAAACTGAAAACTTTCAAGTATTTCTTTTCCCTTTGTAAAAGGATGCTCTGCCTGCTTTAGCATTCAGCTCTTAATTTCTACCATTCTCCTGCCTTCAATGTGCCAAATTGTGCTTGGACCAGATAGTGTTTTCTCACTCCTGTCTGTGAAAGACTATCTATGTTGTAGACATAATTAACTATTCATTGACATACAGCCTTGAATTTGCCTCACCCCAAATTCCAGGAAAGCATCCCTAATCTCTAGGTTACAAAGTCAGCTTCCCTACAGTTCATAAAGCTTTACACAATGTGCTACAGCTCCAGCAGGAGAGATTAAGAGACTATCTGGGCATTGCAGTTGTTGGAAAGCTCTTCAATGAGGTGGGAGATCTACTGTCAGTCCCCTGTTCTGATTAATATTTGCTTCTAAAAAAGACATTGACATCTTTTCATGGCTTCTCCGAAACCAGTTACATTGGATCAGGGATGAATTTTGATCAAAAACTCTGCCATCACATAGTACTTATATATGTGTTTTAGAATACTAACCAGTCTACTAAATGGCCTAGAATATAAATGAACTGTCACTATGGGAGAATAGTTGAAATCATCTTGGATGTACAGATAATATTGTCTCAACTGTGAACCCTGCTTTAGAATCTCATTTCAGTCTGTACCTAAAAATCTATATGTCAAAAGAAAATACCCTGAGTGCCATCTACAAACTATAACATGACACAAAAAAGCCATCTTTCTATATGATAGAGCTACTTCTAATTTTCCCATTAGACCAAACAACATCATAAAGAATATCTGCCAACAACATGATATAAAACCATACCATGCATCATGAAAAATAATTGCAATTCAATTATTCCCGAATTATAAAAATGTCAGCTAGGTGCAATAACACAAGAGCCTTAGAACATATGAAAAACTGCTTAGCATAGATAATTATATATGTTTGAACAAAATCCCCAAAATAAAACATGCAGCTTGAAGGAACTGGGTAATCATGCCAAAATAATTCTCACTTATAGCAAAGGTTTGAGGATCAGCAATTTTAAAACCATCTCACTGAAAAAAAATTATAAAAGTAAATTAACAAACCTTTCTCACTGATAGAGGGCATACCCAGCAACTGAACAAGAAACTTTTTTTTTTTCCTCTTCATCTTGCTTAGATTCTGCTTTAGCAAAATATTTAATGTCATTGCTCAGAATCACAGAATGGTTGAGGTTGGAAGGCATCTTTGGCAGTTGTCTAGACCTAGACTACCCCACCTACTCAAGGCAGAGTCACCTACAGCAGATTGCTCAGTGCTGTGTCCAGTTGGGTTTTGAATATCTCTAAGGATGAAGACTCCAAAACCTCTCTGGGCAACCTCTTCTGGTGTTTGCTGACCAGAGAAGTTTTTACATGTGTTTAAACTGAGTTTCCTGTATTTCAGTTTGTGCCCATTGCCTCTTGTCCTGTCAGTGGGCACCACTGAAAAGAGCCTGGCTCCATCCTCTTTGCACCCTCCCTTAAGGTATTTATATGCATTAATAAGATCCCCCCTGAGTCCTCTCCTCTCCAGGCTGAACAGTCCCAGCTCTCTCAGCCTCTCCTCATATGTGAGATGCTTCAGTCCCCTCATCATCTTCATGGCCTTCTCTGGACTCACTCCAATATATCCATGTCTTGTACTTTCTTGTACTTGCACTTGCTCAGGTACTGTGGAAAATCTATGGAAGTTTTGCTTCCTGTCAGTTCTGTGCTTTAGCCACACTCCTTGCTTGAATAGGAGAAAGAGAGAGAAAAAAATTACACTGGGGGAAAAGCAGGATTTGGGGAGAAATGGCTACAACAGTTTTTCATAGGACAAGCAGAGAAAAGAAAGCTTTTTGCAGAAGAGGTCCTGTCTGCACTCTCCACAGGGACTTCCTGGGCATTCTTAAGAGACGGATTTGATACTTGGTATGTTACCTTTTGGCAGAATGAAGAAGAAAATGGCTTTCCCACATCATTTTAAATTATGACTACCCAAGGAAAAATAAACAAATATACTTCTTAAAATACAGCTTCACCCTAAATTAAAAGTCTCACCCTGGTCTTGCACTTTCACAGACAAAGTTGCCATGGAACAAGACAAACATTACCTCTGTCCTGCAGCAAGATGGAACTGGGCTAATGTTCCTGGTTACATCTGGCTAAAGGGTAGGAAGTTTTGCCAGAATACTTACCAAAGGGAGAATAAAATGATTCAAACATGATTTGGTACCATAGTCCCAGAACTCCCCAGAGAATTTCTCATATAATTGGTAATTTTAATAACTGGTTATTTCATAGAAGCTATTTTTCAGCCTTCAAAGTGTACTTTTATAACATTTAATAGATCTTTATAAAATATAAACCAATTATATTTCAGTAGATTTTCTAATCCTACAAATTTCACAAATAAGCTTTCTCAACCTCCTAATGACTACATTTCAGTTTCTTGATTGACCTTTTACATTATTTACAGAATACTTGCGGTTTGTGTGTATTTGTTCTTCTGGTATGTAGTCAGACAAATATTAGTCAGCATTTTTACTGATGCTGGTGAGGTTCTTCAGAAGCATCAGATACAGGTTTCAAATGCTGTGAACTCCAAAAGAAGCACCGTCATATTCTATCCCAGTTCTGATTCAAGGCTATCTGCGCAGTAGCCACAGTACTCTGATACTGCAGTGATAGGCAGTGCGGAAATCACTAAAATGGTTGTCTGAGGTAAGATTTTAAATAGAATTTCCATTATACCCCTGTGAAATAGGATATAGGACATAGGAAATAAGACATTGTCTGAAGTGACACCTAAAGATAAAAAAAAGGTGACAGAAAAAGACAAAGAAAGTTCATATTGGAAGTTAAAGCTGGTTTTTTTTTTTTTTAATATGAACCTTTGCTTTACCCCTTCTACAATTAAACTCTGTCCTTATGGCCATTTTGAAGTCCTATGAAGCACATTCACAAGTGGCAGGTCATCTCCAACCTGTATAAGACCACAGCTTCCAGCACTTGTTTTTTATGCCTCAAAAGACTTCTAATTTTCATTTGTTGATTTTACCCCTAACCACAGATGTAACTGCTATAAAAAAAGGGAGAAGGATATACCTAAGATCAGAGTGCCTGACCCTATCACTGAAGCCACACATTGCCCTAGATGAAAGCAGGCATAAGCAATACCCGCAGAAAGCGCTGGCTAGCTACCCTTGCTGAAGGACATCCTGCAGGGATTTCTCATACACGTAAGAGAAGTAAATTAAAATGGTGATTCTGTGTCGTGGTTTAACCCCAGCTGACAATTAAGGATCACACAGCCGCTCGCTCATTCTGCCCCAGGGGGATGAGGGAGAGAATCAGAAGGGTAAAAGTGAGAAAAAAAAAGTCGAGATACAGTTTAACAGGTAAAGCAAAAGCCGCACATGCAAGCAAAGCAAACCAAGGAATTCATTCACTACTTGCCATCAGCAGGCAGGTGTTCAGCCATCTCCAGGAAAGCAGGGCTCCATCATGTGTAATGGTTGCTTGGGAAGGCAAATGCCATCACTCCGAACGTCCCCCCCACCTTCTTCTTCCCCCAGCTTTATATGCTGAGCACGACGCCATATGGTATGGAATATCCCTTTGGTCAGTTGGGGTCAGCTGTCCCAGCCGTGTCCCCTCCCAGCTTCTTGTGCACCCCCAGCCTGCTCGCTGGTGGGGTGGGGTGAGAGGCAGAAAAGGCCTCGGCTCTGTGCAAGCACTGCTCAGCAGTAGCTAAAACATCCCTGTGTTATCAACACTGTTGCCAGCACAAATCCAAAACATTGCCCCATACAAGCTAATATGGAAAAAATTAACTCTATCCCAGCCAAAACCAGCACATTCTGAAAAGCATGAAGTCTAGTCTTAGCTTTTGCTTTTACCATATCTCTTTTTTCTGTCACTAGCCTTGCAACTCTTCTAATTAGTCACCTGGAGCTGTAGCAAGACACTTGGTGCCAGAAGCATTCCTTCAAACTTGTCTTTGCAGCATCTTCCTGCTTTCTCCCTTTCTATCATCCAGCTTTGATCTGCATTTCTTTACTGTGGCTGCCTGCGCAACCTACCACCTTGGACCTGTGTTTACACCATCAGGCAGCAAACTCCAGACACGTTTGCCCCTGTTTGGCAATGCTCTCCCCCAGAGTTTTTGCTTTGCCTTTGTAATAATACCATTGAAATTGCAGTCCTCAGGTCACTGAGCCAACTTCTCAACCCATCCAAGTTAATGGGAATCCTGGTACTAACTAGAAAGATTTGACTCATATATTTTTTTTACAGTGTGAATATTGTTGTGTTGCACTGTCAAACTGTCCATGTCTATTGTGCTTCCCCCCCAGATATTTAGCAGGAACCACAGCTGCTGCTGTGGCGAAGGGTAACACCTCTCACGTGTTCTTTAAAAGACTAAAAGTAAAGCTGAATTAAATTTGCTAAAACATTAGACTGATCCTTCTAGAACATAAACAAAGGTCTAGAGCCACTACTGCCTTTTAGCCAGAGGAATTGTTGTGCTGGATACTGAAGTTCTGCCTCTTCAGTTTCAATAAACTACCCCTATAATAATAACACTGACAACAACTGTCACTTGTCAGAGAAAATTAGGAGAAAATTTCAGTTCCAACCTGTTCAACTTAGTTCATTGCCTAATGGTAATTTATAGGTTCCAGTATTATGGGTAGAAGTAACCTTCTGCCTTGGTTGGATAGGCTATCAAGTAGCAACTCTTTTAATTACGGCCAGACCTCTAGTGAGCTGACACTATCATGTTAGAGCAAGTATTTTTATAAACCTCTCTCCAGGATCTGACTGTCCCATTTTGAGAGCTATCCTTTGAAGAAGATCTGTTAAAAAAAACATATACAAGGTCCTTACTGGCAGACAGAGGTCCTGCTAGAAGAAGGGCTGGATTTTGAAATAACAGGTACTTGGTGCAGCTGTTTTCTAGCTGCTTCAGTATATATAAAGCTCTACATATGTTAACACAAATAATAGAGTTTTTCGTCAGGCATTATGCAGTCCTACTACCTTGTGTATTAAGGATAAGCCAAGTGAATGCCAGATGATTCGACTAGAATTCAACTGAAGCCGTGTCAAGTAATTAGACAGACCACCTATAATTGCTGCAGAAGTGATTTAAAAAGTAAATCAATAAAGATCATAATGTTATATGAAGTGGTATATTCTCTTAGCCCTGAGCATATTAACTCTTGCTGATTGTGATCTGTGACTATCAGAACCACCACACCCATATTAGTCACATACAAAGACAATTCAAAAGTAACAATGAAAATCACCCAGCTCCTCCTTTCTATGGCATTTATAAGGCTCAGTCAATTATTTGTTTTCCCTAGCTTGTAACCCAAAATTAGGGTAAATGAAACCACATGAGGACTAAGATCCATCCATCCCAGCTTGTAACCCTGCTGTCTCTACCAGTTCCCATGATATGATTCAGTTTGAATTGCTAGCACCCATGAGAACAGGTAAAATTTGCACTCTTTTAAGAAAAATAATTTGTAGGAAGAGACATTGAAATGCCTATAGGAGCAAGAGTGTATTTATCCTGATGTTTTCTATCTGATAGATAGGGTAAATAGGGTCATATTTCCTTAAAAAAAAAAAAGGTAATTTTCTTTGTGAACTGTTAGATAAGAGTAGCTTCATGCAACAGAAGATATATATGCCTTTTATTCAAAAAATTATCAACTCTCCTGTTCTGATTTGGGACTGCTTCATTAGGCTCTGATGGAGAAGCTGAGCTGAGTTACAAGTGATTTCAAGTTTGGATTTCTTTGGTTAGTTTGTCTAAATGAGGACCATTTTAGCTATCATAGATCAGAAGACAAATAGTTCTCGGCATGCTACAAGTCACAATAGTTTTCATCCCTAACTGGACATCTCTGAAAACTATAAATTATTTGGTGTCTGAGTTCTTGCTTCAGACTTGTCCTAAATTAAAAAGAAATATATTTTAGTGTTATTTTGGGAAGCAATCTATTGCTACTTAAATTTAAGCTTCAGAGCTTCTAGGCACTGTGTGTGAATCACAGTTGCTTTAGAAACAAACCAGGGAAGTAAACCAAAACTTGACAGCAACATTCACAGATTTGATTTTTTTTTTTTT
>VZTL01063851.1:0-20732 GCA_013400535.1 Scopus umbretta
GATTCTATGATTCTATAACTTTTCCTTTCAATATTCAATTTATATGCAGCAAGATCTGAGAAAAGTCATATTTCTGAGAAAAAGAGTGAGCTTTTATTTAGTGGTAACTTTCCTTTTGACATTTTAGGATTAGAATACTCTATCACTTCCACAGCCATCTGCCTGGCTACTGTCTTTACAGTGATTCAGAATACTGGTAAAGCTGAGTGAATACAAATAGAAACATCTGCTAGAAAACATGATGAAGTTTCTTAATAGAAAGAAAGACTAAAATAAGCTAAGAAAAGGAGGAAACACTAAACAAGCATCAATGAAAGAAATACTAAACAAGAAGGATTTATTTTCTTCCTTTCAATAGACAACATACAAAATAAAATATACTTTGAATTAGTTTCTCAGGGGCAAATGGTAGTAGTTAGTAACCTGAATATTCAGTCTTCCATTAACCCTTTCAGAGTTAGTATTTCCATGAATTGATAATATTGATAATATTACTTATTTAACATTTGATTCTGCAAGGTGCTAAGCACTATGATCAGCAGAGCACTTGCATGTATAGGTAATTTTAAGCATGTGTGCAGCCCACATGAAACCATCATCATGGTTTTCACAAGCATATGATGAATCACATTATTGAATCCAAACAAGGATGTTCAGAACCTTGTACAATCAAGTTAAGGGCTTTACATGAAGAGAAAAGACAATGAAGACACCCTGAAGAGTTTATAACTATCATTTTAAGCAATATTAATATTTTTATTCTAAACATTCCCCATAAATGTCTGTGAGCACATTGTCTTCAATCTATCTTCATCTTCTTTTACTAATTCTTTGGTTACTTTAATGCTGTTATATATCTGACTTTATTTTTTATAGACCCATAAAGAAAGGCAGTTGGGTCTTGTGGGAGTGGGGGAGAGAGAAGGGGGAGCAGAGGAGGAGAGGGGATGGTGGTGATAAAATGTAATTCGTCTGAACACCTGCTGAGTTTAATTGCACTACAGCTGGTGCTGATTGTAAGTGGGTAAGGGAGGAGTAAGGGGGGTTACTGACTGATTGGCTGTCGTTACATCCAGTTTTATTGTCTTTTTTTCCCCCTTCAGTATTATTCTTACAAGTTAAAAGAGACTCTGAGTCTGAGGGATTAGGGACCTAAACCAAAGAAGAATCTTATGATCTGTGAGCAGAATAAGATGTGGTGTTTCCTGGATGAAGACATCTGAAGAGAGCATATGTGAACCTCAAGAGCAAGACTGATGATCCCAACAGACAAATTGCCACAGTATGCAGCATTCACTAGAATGAAAGGTTTATAGGTGAGATATTTAAAGAGGTCACCACGCCCAGAGCATGTGGGTCTGCAATGAAATAGAAGACAGTGCTTGAGATGAAGGAGCTGTGGTCATTCAAAAGGGATAGCAAACCATGCAGAGAAATTTTCAAGCAGGTTCTCATTCTGCAAGAACTTAAAGATAACAAAGTATGGTGGGTTTAAAAAGTATAGCATCAAGGCACTGTGGAACAAACCCCTGTTCACAAAATTGATAGAAATTGGCACTGAAAAATGGACTGCTGTAATCTGATAATTGCTGGGGACAAGCTGCTTTAATGTAGAGAAGTATGATGCACATAGTTGTGATTTCAAGACTGTTTTTTGGGGTTTTTTTTAGAACATATCAAAAGAGTTGACAGAACATTACAGCTGAATAATTCCTTTGGAAAACAAAACAAAACAAATTCCAAAACAACACATATCCCCCAAATTTTGGGTTAGTTTGTAAGCAGCTGTAAAGGTGGAAATGAGATTTAAAGTAGCAGGAAAACAGATTGACAGGTGTACTTCAGGACTCTGTGGAATTTTTACAGAACATGAATGTTAACAGTGATGTTAAATAACTTTTGTAAAAGATTAGGGAGTTATCATTCAGGGATAACAGATGTATGAGGGAGAATTTGCTTTAAATTTGGAACATGAAAATGCAGGATTTTTTGTTTTCAGAACCATAGTTGGTAAAACATTAGTTAAGCATATCAGTTCAATTTTTATAAATTAAATTACTTCATATATTTTTTTGACCACCTAAATAACAAACTGGCTATGTTTAAAATAAATCCTTTTTCAGGAAACATTTACCCAAATAAAAAATCTGTAGATGATTTAAGTGTGTATTAAGTGGAATATGGGCTTAATTATAAGTGCCTATGAAATAAGGTCAGTAAGAACATTAAAAACTGGGAGGATACTAATGTTTGTGGTACATCACAATAAGAAAGCACATTGACATATAATACCGCTAACTAATGATAGAATAAAAAGGGACACAGGAAAAAGATGGGGTAATGTTTCCTGGATTAAAGAGCTACAAACTATACCTACAGTCCTGGACAAATAGTGACGTAGAGCTGGCTTTCTCACCACAGGAAAAATTTACACACAGAAGAGGGAGACCTTTGCTTCCTGTTAAACAGCCAGAAAAGACAGAGAGGAAGGAACTACTTGGCTGTTACATTTTGCTCTCTAAAATTCATCCTATCTGGTACTTCAATATCTAGCTGACCTTCATGTCAGTCTCTCTGCAGATATCATCACATATCCAGCTGTCTTTCTAGCAGGCTAAGATCTCATTGTTGTTACTGAAACCTTTGCAGTCTACGTGTTTCCTTTCTGATTTGCCTCACAAAAGTTTTAAGAAATGAGTTAATTCACCAAAGTAGTTTGAAGAAATTCTCTCACAAAACAGTCTTAAGTATCTGGGGAAGAGCATCTCATTGCAAGTTCAGGAGACATATACCAGTGTTTTATAAACCTTGAGGGACAGAGATTGCACAATTTTTCTGGGCAAGACGTTTCACTACTGGACTGTCATAGAATCATAGAATGGTTTGGGTTGGAAGGGACCTTAAAGATCATTTAGTTCCAACCCCCCCACCATTGGCAGGGACATCTTTCACCAAATCAGGTTGCTCAAAGTCCCATCCAATCTGACCTTGAACACTTCTAAGGATGGGGCATCCACAAATTCTCTGGGCAACCTGTTCCAGTGTCCCACCATGCCCATTGTAAACAATTTATTCCTTATATGCAGTCTAAATATTCCCTCTTTTAGTATAAAACTGTTACCTCTTGTTCTATTGCTACAGACCCTACTAAAAAGTTCATCCTCGTCTTTCTTATAAACCCCCTTTAAATATTCAAAGGCCACAATAAGGTTTCCCTGGAGCCCTCTCTTCTCCAAACTGAACAACCTCAACTCTCTCAGCCTTTCTTCACAGGAGAGGCATGCCAGCCCTCTGATCATTTTCATAGCCTTCCTCTGGACCCANCTCTTCTCCAAACCGAACAACCTCAACTCTCTCAGCCTTTCTTCACAGGAGAGGCGTGCCAGCCCTCTGATCATTTTCATAGCCTTCCTCTGGACCCACTTTAAAAGGTCCATCTCATTCTTGTACTGGGGACACCACAACTGGATGCAATAATCCAGGCAGGGTCTCACAAAAACAGAGTAAAAGGGAAGAATTATCTCCCTCCACCTGCTGACCACACTTCTTTTTGTGTAGCCCAGGGAACAATTTGCTTTCTGGGCTTTCTGCCAGCTTATGTCCAGCTTTTCATCAACCAGTATCCTCAAGTCCTTCTCAGCAGGGCTGCTCTCAATCAATTTATCTCCCAGTCTGTACAGTACTGGTGATTGCCCTGATGCGGGTGCAGGACCTTGCGCTTGGCTTTGTTGCACATGGTCCTGTCTTTACAGGGGAGAAGTTTCTCCTTATATCTAATCCTCTATGTCTCTTTTCTCTTGTCCACCTGCCATGCAACACTGTAAAGAGTCTGGGTCTGTCTTCTTGATGGTCTTCTCATAGGTATGGGGGGCTGGGGGCGGAGCTGCTATTAGGTGCCTCCAAAGCTGTCTCTTCTCCAGTCTGAACAAGCCCAGGGCAGGTCCAGCCTCTGACTACTCTAACCAGTTTGATGGTGCTCCACTGAACTCACTTCAGTTTTTCAAACTCTGTCTTGAACAGGGCAGGAGAGGGGTGGGGACATAATCACTTCCCTCATCTACTGGCTGTGCTGCTAACACAGCCCAGGATGATGTTGGCTAGCTTTGCTGTGGTTTGCATTCAGCTCACTGTTTCTGAAGAGCCACAGATCTTTTCCAGCAGAGCTGCTCCTCAGGCAGTCTGTCCCCAGCTTGTATCAGTACAAGGAGTTCTTCCTTCCTAGGTGCAGGACTTACCTTTTGTCCTTTCTGAATATAAGATTTCTGTTTGTCCATTCCTTCAGCCTTTCTGAGTCCCTCTGAACTGCAGCCCTGCCTTAAGCATATTGACCTGTCCCCCCAGTTCGGTGTCATCTGCAGATTTGGTAAAGAAGCACTCTATTGCTTCCACCTGGTCATTGATAAGATTTTAAACAAACCAGATCCCAATAAAGACCCTTGTTATACTTCTCCAGTTACTGGTCTCCACTACCTTCTCAGCCTGAAATATCCAAACAGTTTTTTATCCATCTTCTAGCCCATGCATATGGACTGCAATGTTGTAAATTGAATATGAGTATATTGTCGGATACAGTTTTGACAGTCTTCCAGAACTCAAGGTAAATTACATCTACTATTATCCCCTTGCCCACAAATCCAGACATTTTAACATAGAAGATCAGATTAATCAGGCTTGTATTGCATTTGCTAAACTATGCTGACCCTTCCTAGTCTCCTTCTCCTCATTCCTGTGCCTAGAAATGTGTTACAAGAGGACTTGCTCCATGATTTTCCTAGGGATTGAAGTGAGGTTGAAATACCCTGGATATTTTTTATGGTCTGTTTTGAAGATGGGCGGAACATATTCTTTCTTCCAGTCATTGGATATTTCCCCTAATTTTCATTATTTCTAAGATGATAGAGAATGACCTTTCAAGGACATCAACCAATTTTGTCAACATCCTTGGATGCAGCCCATCAGATCCCATGGACTTGTATGGGTTAAGTTCTCTCAAGCTATCCCTAATTCAGTCCTCACCCACTGCTGGTAGTTATTCTCCTTGAACCCTTTCAGTAAGCACAGAGACCTGGGAGACTGAGACAAAGACAGTATTGAGTACCTAAGCCTTATGTGTTTGCTGTCGCTAAATAACCCACCCCATTCAGCAATGAACTTACATTCTCCTTGTTCAACCTTTTACAATTAACATAGTATTAGAAGACCTTCTTGTTGCCCTTTATGTCTCTCACAAGTCTGAATTCCAGCTGAGTTTTGGCTTTCCTGACACCATCCCTACATTCCTTGGGCAATGTTTTTAGACTCCTCCTTTGTATCCTGTCCCTGTTTCCATTCCTTGTATACTGCCCTTATGCATTGGAGCTCTGTCTGGTCTCCTGATTCATCCTCAAGCTGGTCTCCTGATACATCTACAGGTCTTTCTGAGCACCAGGACTGTTCTTACACCGGAGGATGATGTAACCTGTAGAGACTTTCCAGCTTTCCTCAGCTCCTTTACTTTTCAGACTTGCCTTTAATAGGATTGCACCTACCAATTCTCTGCATAAGGTGCTTTGTAATAGCAAACGCCTAAATTTTGAGAGTATAAATGCAATAGATTGTCAGCCATGAGGTCTATAAATTTAAAACATGCACTGCTTAATCCTAAAATTATTATGTTATAAATGTGTGTATGCAATGAAATTTAACACCACAAATACTACTTAGTACTTTTTACAAAAGCAAGGCAGAATCAGCCCTCTCACACATAGACGTTTATGATAGAGACACCTAAATCTGAGCTTACATTCCCTGTATGATCAGTGAAGAAAAATAAATATCTCTGAAAGGCAAACTGTTAGTCTAAAGGAGGCAGCCAAAATAACCCAGAAACACCTCCTGTAGAAATTCTCAATTGCCTTTCTTTTCTAATCATCTTTGAGTTAAGAGAGCTCAGATGTAGACATTTACTTGGTGAGATGAACCTTCATAAAAGGCTATACACCTTTATAAAAATAAGAGAAATATGTGTTATAAGAAACTATTTGTAAATACACTCTATACACATTTCCTCTTGATTCAATCTCTGTTTCCCTGAAACTATTGCAAATTCCATCTCAAATTGTTTCTTCTTTTCACTGTATTTGCTTAACATACAGGAGATTCTACCTGAAAATTAACTAGGCATTGACTTGACCACACATGAAGTTATTAATTTTATTGTTTTGCTAATCTATTTTTAAAATGTTACTAACTTAAAAGAAGCAAAATAATTAATTTATAGCAAACATCCTTAACATTATCCATTAACCTCTTTATAGGTCTTTTCAGAAAAGACTGGAAATGTATTTTACTTCTTGGTTTATCTTGATGTAAAAAGACTCCAGTGGGAATTGGTGACTCTTGTTTTCTTGGGGGGGATTTGAGTTATTTTTAGCAAGAAGAATTTGCCAAGCATAGCAGAACCGGAAATAGAGTCTAATGAAATCTCGAGCCTCAATGTAGGCTAATGATACTTGAAAGTGACATGGTTATATCTCAACAGCATAGCACTGGGCTTAGCCTAAATGTCAGAAGTTTGACAGGCAGGTATCATAAAGATACATCTCAGTCACCACCTGTGAAAGAATAAGTGATGAGCATTGTCAAGAATGTCCTTCATCTTTCCTTGGCAATTAAAGCAAACAGGGGGCCCAACGTCTGCTCCGCTATTCCATTCACTTTCTCCTATCTACTATCTCAGCACTTGCTATTCTGTTCTCCTACTCAACAAAATGGTAAAGTGAAGATAAGAAAGGAAGAAGGAAATAGTCATCTTCTTCACCTCAGTGGTACTGGCCCATTATTTGGCTTAGAGAGGAAAAAAAGAAAATGGTTCAGTTCCAGAGTACTTATAATCTTGTTATTTTTCATTTTTGTTCTACTTGTGCTCAAAGCCTAGTAACCCTGTACACTGACCTTAGCCACAAAGCCAGTTCTCGTTCATAGCCTAATCCTCACTATCATTTCTGCCCTGAGTAGCTGAGGTACATAAGCAATGGTGGATAATCAGCAGTAAGGTTGCTATCAGATAGAAGAGTAAGTTTAAAAACATGCTAATTTCAGGTGGGAAGGAAAAAAGACTGGGAAAGAGAAATAACCAGAAGGAATAAAGGCTGAGAAGAGGCACAGAAATGAGAACTGCCAAAAACAGAGAAGTGAGAATACCAGTCAGCTGCCTGAATCAACCACCAGCTTGTTTCAATCATCAGTCTCCCAGTGAGAGCTTGTGTGCCTGGAGCTGTGTGAAATCAGCGGCACATTGCCAGGATGGCAAGAAACTGACTCCATGCAGACTCCTACCTCAGTTGAATGTTTCCTCCTCTTGTTGTTACAAGGGAATAGGTAGCTATGATAGTGGATTAGTGCCAAAGTCAAGGTGTGTGCATCGCACTGGCAAACTGTGATTCATTATAGCTAGGAGCAGGACACACAGTAGATGAGCAGTATTATTTCTAGCCAGAGCTACTCACTGGCAGATAATGAGAACAGCACCCTAGGGGAACTCAGCTGCTTTGATTTTTCCAGTTTCTGCACCAGCCTGATTCCTTTCTACCCTGCTAACTATGGGCAGAGAAGAGATGATTCTTGCTCCCATGACTTCATGCTTGATTTAACCCACAAACCAAAGCAGCCCAAGGCTCCCCAAGTATGGGCTACTAACAGTTCTTGCAATTACACATAATATGTTCCAGTGCTCCTAGTTTCCTCAATGCTAGGGAAAGGAAACCTCCACAGAGCCCATCCACTCAAGTAAGTCCGTCATGTAGACAAACACGATCTCACTGAAAAAACCAAACAAGACACTCTAGCCCTATAGACACACAAGCCTTAGAGTAAAAGGAATGTAAACAGATTCCTGCCTTCCAATTTATCTTTACAGGAAAGGTTCCCCAGAATAGACCCTTGCCAACAAACAGGAAAACGTAGTTGCTTTACAACATGTAGTCAAGGCCTGAAAGCATCATCAGTGTCCCAGCAGCTTAAACTGCTGTGACAGTCTCTCCAATTCTATTTTCGACATTTCAGACACTTTTCCCATGTTCCTTTTCAAATGCATAACAGAGAGCAATGGACAATTAAAAGTGAGTAGATCTTATGTGCATCTGACCATTAGTTATTTTCGGCTGATCAAAGACCTATCCTGTAGCTATTTTGTAGTTGCTCAAGTAATAGTTTAAGAGTTTTTCTTCTATGATCCTATGATTCAGCCGGCCATCAACCAGCACCCATGTCCCTTTCAGTTGGAGAAACCATATTTGCAAAACCATGAATACTTACTGAGGGTTTACAATCTTATGACAATAACAAGCCTTGCTTTAATTTTTGTGTTCAGCATCTTCTTTGCGGATATGCCATGACAACATGCCCATGCCAAACTGGTTACAGACTAACAGGTCTCAGGGCTTGTTTGCTTCATAGTCATTCAAGAGGAATCTGCAGGTGGTGAGATGTTTTGTAAGTCTGAAATTAATTCTGGGTAGGTTTCTGTGAAACTTACCTTCCTCATACTATAGTTCTTACAGCACTGCTGGGCATTTCACATCTACTGTATGGCTTTATATCATACTGTTTCCCAGATTTTGAGCCAAAAAGTATTGAACTTGAAATACTCCAGACCAAGCACTCCTTGCCTGCTGCATGAATACTTTTGTCATCACAGAGGATTTCACTAGCTGCTTATTGATAAACAATGGACAAATATTCATGACCATGTAACAATATTGGTTAATGAGAATCCTTTGCTGTTACTCCTACAGATTTTACAATCACACACTGATATAGCTGAAGACTTCCAGTGAAGCACTTACATTTTTTCTTGCAGTGGTGCTGAGATACAAAATATTCATGATGCTATTGTTTAAAAATTCTGTAATTTCCTTCCAGGGAAGAGGATGTTAAGGTAACTGGGATTTTGGGTAGCTGGATCCTGAAAGTTTAAAAACCCCACTGGAAAGGACTCTTGGACACAAAAATTGCTTGCTATTTACAGAACTCAGGCCACTGAAATGTGACAGGTGTTTGTTGGCTGAGTGAAAAAAAGGGACTGATTACTTTTAAGTCTTTTCAGTTGCTGAAGAATCCACACTTGGATTCTTGGATATTGACTCAATAATATCTAAAAACCATAAGAACTATAAGGACTGAAGTTTAACAGAGACCATACAAAACTGTAAATACAGAACTGAAACTGTATTTGAACCTACACACAAATATACACAAGGTGAGGGTGGGAGAAGCACCAGCATAAGGAAAATCAGTAGACTTAGGCCTTAATAACCTTTCTGAAGTTATCTATAGTATTCCACATACCATTTCCAGTATTTTCAGTGGTCATTAAATGTTAGCTTTTCTAAGAAACTGAATGATGTTTTCTTTGAAAAGACATCTGGAAAGAGTTACTGCCCAATAATTAGGATTTTGCATACAATAGACCCAAGGATTTGTCTCCTCAGAACTTTTTGAAAAGATAGACATTCTGTCTGTGATTCATCAAAGAGTTAAGCTATGGTGAAGAGAGACGGTGCATGAAATACCTTCACAAATTGTGGCCTCAGTATTCTTCTGTATGATACAGTGGCACATTACCTTCTTTTAGGTTCCTAAAGGGTTAATTTTATCTTCTTTTTCCTTCTGTTCTGACAGGAAGTGACTATAAAATGGGATTCTGCAGTAACAGAAGGAAAAGGGAAGTTGGGTGAAAGAACAGCTATCTACTTAGGCTTTGAGGACTGCTTTCATCATGGAGCCTGGGAAGTTTTTATCATTTTTCTTTTTCTTTCTTTTTTTTTTTTTTTTTTCTGCTCCCATTGCATTAGCTTAAGATTTTTCACCACTGAATATGTTTTACTGCATGTTTGTGTAGCTGTGTTTCAGGTTCCAATTCTAAGATCTTGAATTCAGCAGGGACTTCTCAGGCTATCCCATCTTAGGTATTTTCAGCCATCCTCTTCATTCTCCTCTACGCTCCCAAATTCTTCTTAATCTGTGCTGAACTGTTTGAGACAGAGGAAAAACAGTTTATGTAAACTTCTGAGAGGGAAAAAAAAAGCAGAAAAGCCTGAGATTGGCACATTGTTTATGCGATGTATAACAACAAACAACTACAATTATCAGTGAGCCATCCATGTGTTTGCATCAGACACACAGAAAAGAGAAAAATATATTTCTTGGAGATAAGTATTCCAAATGTCTATCTTTAAAGCAACCCATACAACTCAAATGAGAGCAAAAATATAACAATAACTTGCACAGTAATAAGAAGACAGGAAGAAATTGTATAAGGCCTCCTATTAAATAATTAAAACCCTTCAAAGAAAACAAGAGATAGCCTAGAAATAAATTAATGCCTCTACAAAATAAGGAAGCTTATTTTTCTTGACCTCCTCAAATTATATATATATAAATACATGAAGACCATTATGTGTGAAATGATATCCAAGGAATTGTGTTTGATAAATAAATGGGGGGGGAGGGGGGAGCTAAAGCTAGATTCCATATCTCTTCAGTAACCATATGCAGGCAAGTGGTGGAACAGAGGACTTGTGTCCCAGAGAACAGACCTTGAGTATGAATTGAATTTTAAGTCAGCAACTTCATGCCGGGGATGCAACTAGCTCATCAGTTCCCGATAACTGTTTGAGTTTTGGTTGAGTTTTCATAGTATGATATCACAACTTTGAAAAGAATTTAGGAGATTTCCATACTACTGCCTTGTCTTTGTCTGTGCTCAAGTATAGTGCATATTTCCTGAAGAGATTATTCTTCTGTAAGAAATACCACCTCAAAGGCATCAAGCATGTTTAAAAACCTCTTCAGATGTTCAGTATTCTTAGTTATTTACCAACTCATAACAGGCAAAGATGCACAGGAACAATTAAATTAATTATTCAAGCTTTCCTAAGCTTTCCATCTCAACAGATTTTCAGCATTAGGGCTTGTAATGTTTCAGTGAAGGAAGAGGTGAGAGTTTCTGCTGCACAATAATAATCATAGCTTGTGACAAAGTCAGGAGGGAAAAAAAGAACAAGGATTCTAATCTATTCAAGGATTCTATCATTACAAACATAGTACACAAACAGATAAGGATGCCAATAGCTGATCTCACCATGATATATTAACTGGCACACAAAAAGAAGTTCCAAAATACCTGTGTATCCAGAGTTTGAAAAAAGTAAAAATCTTGATTCATATTGATTCTAGGCAACCAGTTCAAGACTTTTTTTTGCTGCTTGCAAAAAGGTCTGCCAGAAGTTACCTCTCCAAATGCAATTAAAAGAATAGATACTACATCCAGTTCTGAGACAAGAGCATCTTGAAAAATAAAAGCTCATGCAGATAAGTGCCAAAAATTATTCAACATTTTGTTTAACTCATCAAAAAGAAAACATTGAGATTTCACATCAATACACTTTTGTCCTGGTTTCAGCTTAATTCAAAGTTCATTTTCTTTCTAGTAGCAGGTATAGTGCTGTGTTTTGGACTTAGTATGAGAACAATGCTGATAACGCGCTGATGTTTTAGTCGTTGCTCAGTAGTGTTTACACTAGTCAAGGACTTTGCAGCTTCCCATGCTCTGCCAGGAGCACAAGAAGCTGGGAAGGGGCACAGGCAGGACAGCTGACCCAAACTGGCCAAAGGGCTATTCCATACCGTATGGCATCATGCTTAGTATAGAAACTAGGGGGAGTTGGCTGGGGGGGCAGCGATCGCTGCTTGGGGCCTGGCTGGGCATCGGTCAGCGAGTGGTGAGCAATTGCATTGTTCATCACGTGTTTTGTATGTTCTTTTATCATTACTATTGTTGTTGTTTTTCTCTTTCTCTGCTATCCTATCAAACTGCCTTTATCTCCACCCACGGGTTTTAGTTTTTTCCCAGTTCTCTCCCCCATCCCACTGGGGTGGTGGGAGGGTGAGTGAGCAGCTGTGTGGTGCTTAGTTGCCGATTGGGGTTAAACCATAACAACTTTATAGGGCTTTCACAGAAAGAAAGCACTGAGAACTAAAGAACAATTTGAGAAAAGCTTACCAACCCAACAGTGGGAAGCTGAAGACAAACAACTTCACATTAGAAGAAGGGTACATTTTTTAATACTATATGGTACTTAGTGAAACAAGTTGACGATGGAAGCATATATCTGTTCAGATCTTCAAGACTGGAGGCCTTTCTGGAAAAAATATGTTTCTGCATATAGAAGTTATTGGGTTAAAGACACAAGTAACTGGGTGAAATTCTATGGTTTGTGTTATAAAGGAAGTCAGATTAAGTGATTGAATACTCCCTTCTGAACTTCAGATCTATTTGTCTACAAAAAATATGCATCTGAATATGTAATTTATGCAATAGGGGCCCACATGTCACTCTTTTTAACTGAATGAGTTCCACAATAAAACTGTTCCACTATCTCCACTCCATCTAGCCGAGTAAGGGTTGGATATGACTTCACTATTAATTTATTTAGTAGCTGGTTTTGCCTTTTTTACTTATGTTGAAAATACACTGTTTCAGAGAATGTGAAGAGGTTTATGTATATATCTGATACCTCTATTGCCAAATGATTTTTAAATAAGTTATAAATGATAGTTTTTCTGCATTTTTGTGTATTAATCATGTATCAACACTTCAAACATTTTAACAGTGGAAGTCTTCAATGGAAAATTCCTGAAGTAGAGTTGTATACACCTTTTATGACATGCCTCTAAAAAATGTGTAGGCTTGACAGGTTGACCATTGTCAGCAGGGAATACTGGAGGAATGGTCCAGACTGTGGCCTGAGTGCAGAACTTCTCCATTTCCTTTCTCCCTTAGTAGTAGAGTTTTTTAAACAGTATGGAAGAAGTAACTAACTAAATATGTATTCCAGCTTTAAATATTTATAGTCTTCCAGTTTATCATATTTTATATTATTATTTTTATATTTTATTTCTTCTCCTTTTTCATATTTCCTCTCTCATAACCACTCCAGTTAAATTTTTTGTATTTATTTTCTTTTCCTTTGGTCTCACACTCTCTATTGCCTTTTACCCTGGCAACATGCCCTAACCCTTGCAATCTTTTTAAATAAATGGAGTTGTTGAGTTCCTGTCAGACATCTCTCTGTATACTCAATAAAAAATTATAGAACTTGGTTTTAAAAGAAACATAGGTGGAAGTTTCAAGGTAAAGTCCTTCTGCTGGTGAAATTGATTAGAGTTTTTTCACTTCTTTTAGGGGTCATTATTTTATCGTTATTCTCATAATATGTATCTTCATTTCAGTGATGGTTCTTTATAAGAGAGGTATGAACAGTACACCAGATTTTGCTTCAGATTTTGCTTGTGTAGTTACTAGAAGAAAAGGGCCTTGATCTATGCATAGATTACTTAGGGGACATCTCCATTTTAATAACTGTACCATATACAAGTAAATTCAAGTTCCCTTCAAAGTATTATTGAATATTTCATACCTAATACACATCATTTGCTTTTATTTCTCATATTGCTTATTAGACTGGTTTTTAACAAAACGTTCATTCCATGCTTTGCTTTATTCTCTCCATGTACAGCTCTCCTTATTCTGATGAGTAGCTCTTCAACCTGGTTCTTATCAATGTTTTTCTGTAGTAGAAGAGACAACTGAAACTTACAGACCTCTATCCTAAGTGACTGTATCTTTTTCCCAGCGTGATGCCCTATATTCTCGAAAGAAATAAATAAAGCACAAATTGAATCTTAACTGGGTTATACACTTCTGTTTTCTTACAAGTTCAGACCACTTACATTGAAGTTGTGGTCACTGAGAAATAATTAAGCTCTCCATCTCTCATAACAAAATATTCACCCATGAAAGTACAGCTATAATTAATAAACCATCTTTAAAACCAAGATTTTTAGTTATCGATACCTAACTCTTTCACAAACTACTTCCTGCATCAAGGTCTCTTGCCAGGGTAATGAGATGCTCCATCATGAAGTTATATATAATTCTGTCAAAATAATCTTAGAAAGTATATAATTTTGAATCACTGTTGGAAGCAGTGACATGAGCAACTACAAATGTGTTCTTCTAAACTGGGAATGTAATATAGAATTAAATGCAAATGACTACGTTAATGCAACATTATGATTGAGATATGACACAAACAAATGTCATTAAATTCAAAGTATGGTTCCCACAGCAACTGTAATTCTGCTGCTTTGCACTTTCTGTGCATATTATATTGTATTTCTATGCCATATACTGTGCAGTATTAACTTCACTGTATTTTCATATATTCGCAGTGTGACTGAATGATGGTTGTTCTGGGAACCAAAACCGAGTTTCCTATTTTTGTTAATGTAAAATCTCCACAATAATGTTTCTTTTTTTTTTTTTTTCTATGTTTCATTTCCTTTGGTTTTGTTCATTTGGCTTTTTTAAGGAGATAGTGTATTATTTCAATATATCTGGCCTGGCTAAAAGTCACTGCTTTTGCAGATAAGTATGTATTTAAGCTACAATCAGAGCCATGAATTTGTTTCGATTAATTTTATTTCACTAGATTTTAGTCAACTTCAGTTTTTTTGCACTTTTGGCCTTTTCCTTCCCAATTTCACAGCTTGAGACTTAGTATCAAATGAAGAAGATGGAGGTCTTAACAGGGAAAAAAAAAAAAAAAAGTCATCTGTTGGGTTGCTATTTCCACCATGTTAACCTACATATAAGGAAAGATCATCAGGATCTCAGTAGGCTATCTACTGAGGCCATGACACCAATTTAAATTTGACAGGTTCATTAAGGTGCAAATTTTGGACTGAGTGCCTAATTAACATTCACACATTCAAATGAATAACAGCTTATGAGAACCAGAAATGTCTTGCATTCACCAGCTTTTTTATTTGTACCAATCTGTTTTAATATATATCTCCATATAGACAATAACCCAAGAGAGAGACTAACCATAGCATACATTAAACTTGGTACTTGCTAGCACCAAATTAGAACCCACAAACTAGTGTGATAAGACTCAACAGGAAAACAGATCAGCACTTTTAAACAGGTTCTTTTTCAGAAGCTCTCTGTTAAAGTATAGACTTCTACCATCATAAGAAAAAAGCAATTTAAATAATTTTTGGAATTCCAGGAAAGACACATGTACAAAGTCCTTTAAAAGATAAGGGAAGGAAAGGGATTACTGTTATTTTTACTTTTTCAGATATTTAAATTTTCCAGATAATAATACAGGGATTGACAATTCATAACACATGATTTTTTTTTTTCTACTACTAAAATTTTTAGTCACTAGTTGTTGTTGGTATTTATTTCTATAAAATTAGGAAATGCCTATGCTTTGCATTTATTTCTTTGACTACTTTGAAACTGAATGTACCTCTTCAATATTAAGGAAAGTTTTCTGAAATTTATAAATAGCAGCTTTTGGTATTTTTTCCATGTATATCCTATTATGTCTTGATATATAAGTAGTCTTAAGAAATTTTTCTTAATGTCTGCTTATGTAGACTATCATTCTGTTTGATTTCATTTTGCTGAAATTCTTGGCATGAAAGCTCATGCTAATTATGTTTTATAAGTAGAGGAGCACACACTGGACAATAATTGTCCTGGGGTCTTTCCCTAAAATGTTCTGAAATGCTTCTTCCTATTTTTTTCATTTCAGGGCTTACCTATGAAAAAAGCTAGAGAGAGAAAAAGAGTTTCACAAACTGTGCTAACTCATTATTTATGCTGGTCTGAGTAGAGAATTTAACTCAGTGCAATGTATAAGTAGTAACTACATAGTAAAGTACAGGTAAACTAAATCAAGATTTTGAAGACTGTCGCAAGACATTTTTAAAACTAGATTACTGAGATATTATGAATGTCACTTTGGTTTATCCAATTTGAGATTCTGAACATTGTTTTAATAATTCTGTTCTGAATAGCTTTTCAAGTCTAATAAAATTGCCTATGCTTTATTTAAAATTATTGCCTATGGCAGACCTTGAATAATATTTCTATAAGCAATGAATAAGACATTATGTATGATTTAAATAAATAATTATGTTCAATTGAAAGCACACCTAACTTTGAGCCCTAAAAGTAGTGGCAAATTCTTCTAAACTGATATTATATTGTATGTTCTAGCATCTTTGATTAAATACAACAAGTCAGCTAAGATACTATAAAATATGTATTTCTGTTCTCCCTATCTAAGTTTTCATTTGCTTTCTAAGACTGGTCTCAATCTATTATTATGCTCTACCTCAAAGGGTGTTTTTTGGTTTCTTTAGTGAAAAAATGGTGGTTGTAACGTTTACATATATTTCTGCTTGTCTTTTTTCCTTTATTTTCCTTATATTTATACACTGAAGCACAACTTAAGTTAGCAAAACAATTACATGCTTATAACATGCAGAGTATTGGGACAGATCTAGCAAGAGTTCTTGCCTAGAATTCCAAGTTTCTTTGTTTTGTGTAAAAAATGGGAGAAAAAAATGAATCTATATGGAAAAGGGAAGAAATATTTAGGACTTTCCAAAATATAGGAAAAATAGTAGCTTGCCAGCATTTTTTTATCCAATACAAAAATAATAACGATTAAATCCTTAGTTCTTACCTAACACCAGTACCACTGGAATCAAAGATTATGTGACCAAAGAGCAAGCTCTGGTTACACACAGTAATGTCTGTAGATTAAAGTTAAACACCATAAGTCACAAGGAAATGTGTATCTGGTGGTACACATTCTAAAAACACGGTTTCCATATACACCTTGAAAGATCAAGACTGAAACAGACTTCAAGATTTAATCTTTGCAAATAAATATGAAACAAAAAGGTGTTGTAATGCTTGGATTTGCATCAATATCAAATTGGAGCAGCAACAATTCAAACGCATACATCTGAATGCTCTGTAGTGTTTTGAAACATTGCTTGAAGAAAACATAAAATACATGTTAAAAATAGGCAAAATGTAGCATAAAAATTAATGCAATACAAGCATGAAAAGGTAAAGTATATGTTGAAACAGATACACCATTTTAAAATCATTTAGCTCATGTAAATGAGATATTAGTGTCAACGTTTAAGACTGAATGAGCTATTCAGGAGATTCAAACACAAATGCACCTTGTGCACTATAAAAGGTTTCAATTTTGCTATTTTCTAAACACAGAAAAATGTATCCCCCCCCATTCAGAATATTGAATGTCTTATGAAAAGTGAAAGGTCATTTGTAACTGTCCAAAGGATTGATGGAGTTGAGATACCTCCTTGACCTTCACCCTGCACTCATAAAGAACAGTCTCAGATGACAGAGCATCAGGCAAGTTCTCAGAAAATGTCTTTTCTTATTTTATATTGCATAGCAGGCTTGTTACCTGATATTTTTCATAATTGTATGTCAAGATTTAATTACTTTATGTCTTCCCTCATTAAAAGTAAACTGTCATCTAATAACACTCAGCTATGTTTGTGATTTGCACTAATTCAAGCATTTCTGTCTGCTTTTTGCCATTGTTTTCCATCTCGGTTTCTACAATAATTGCTTTGGAGGCCTACACAAACAATGTCAAGGTCAAACCTTACAAATACAAAAATTCTTTTCCAATTACTTATTGTCAGTTAAGGATGCACATTATAAAAACTGGTTCAGAGGAGTTTCTTTCTTTTTTTCTTCATATTATAATCTTCATGTAATGCAAGTGGGAATGCAAGCTTAAGTTAAGATGTTAAAACAACAAACTTCAACAAGACTGGTGAAAACATGAAGCACATCGCATTTTAATCTTTCTACCACATTTTCAGTTATGTAGTATATTGGTGAAATTGTACACAAAATATATTATTAACCATATGCTGTAAGTAAAATAAGATTTACTCAAAGGTAAATCCTTTTGTTATATTCTTTCATCTTACCAACGGGGAAAGTCAAGGACATACAGCTTAATGGTCCACTTACCAAGAAACAAGAAGGCAAAGAATCCATTTATCAAGCTTGAGTATAAAGTGTCACTCTCCCTACTTCCCTGCAGAAAGCATGAGACTGCCAGGCAGCAAAAGAGTGAAATGAGAAGAAAGGTGCAAGGGAGGAGGGGGAAGTGTCTTTGCTGAAGAGCATGGAGATATGCTGGGATAAAATAGACGGCAGAAAAAAATTAAGAGTGGCTAGTGTTACTTTGCTAATTATTTTCTCGCTCATTACAGAGTACTAACATGAATATAGTACATTTTTTAAAAGCAAAAATTTCTTGATGCTGTTTTGGAAAATCCAAGCCAATCTTCACTGAAAAGTCAGATATTTGACTTTTATTTGACAAGTTACTTGCTCTGTGAACATAAGTGAAAACTACTATACTGTTATCTAGCTGCAGAAGTAGTTTGGATCCACAGGATGGGAAACAAGGACCATGGTAATCAGTTGTTCTTCACCAAGATTACTCTAATTTTTTAAATGTCAAATCCTTCAGTTTTTCCCATCTCAAAATGTTTCCTTGATTTTGTCATAAAAAAGTCTGTGAACCTGTTATATGAAAACACCTGTTTTCAGAAAATCCTCCTGTGTAATATACATTTAAATTTCTTGTAAATGGACTACAACACTACAAACTATATTTTAATGAGAAATTATTTTGGCATTTGGGTTTCGTTCATTAGTTTGTAAATTGTGTTGTATTTAAATACTATCTGATTTTTAGACTATCTTCCACATTGTGAGAAACCTAGATTTAATTCCTTCTTTCCCCTCAAGAAACTCAAGCCACTTTCTACCATCTCCCATCCTTGACTACCAACCAATAATTCTGGTGAAGCACAGAATGGTAAAGGTAGTTTTCCATTTTGTGAAGGGTTACTTCTGAACGGTGACTTCATTCCAGCAAACTCACTCAAATATTTGTTATAACTCTCAGAATATTAAAAAAAAACAAAACCAAAAACAAACAAAAAAACAAACACACAAACAAACCAACCCAAAAAAACTTATGCAAGGCAAAAAAGTAGCTCTTGGTTTATTTCAGGAAGACATAGGACACAGGACTATAAACTGTTCAGATTGGACTCTTTGCTTAACTTTTCCATTACAGCTCAGCTGCCAGATCACTAAAAAAGAGCAGGAAACAAAAGCCATTGAAGTATTTCAGTCAGTGAAGGGAAAAAGCACCTAGAATCCCCAAATTAATGAAGAAGCAGAAAACACTATAATGATTCGGAGGTGGGGGGAAAGAAGGAGGAAATAAAAACCTAAACCAGGCGTTTCTACAAGAGGATTCAGTATGCTTATATTAGCAGAAAAAGCATCTAGTAATAATATATATGGTCTAGGAAAACTATTTGGATCTACAATGTCCAAGAGTCTTAACCACGAGCATCTGGTATTACTGTACAGTTTCCCCAACTTCTGTGTTTCTGACTGAAGAGTTATGCAGGTTTTTTTCTTTATCATTTTTTTACTGACATGCTTTGTGCTTCCAGGATCTTAACTAGCTCTTAGTCAAGTCCCACATGATTTGCTATATGGAGTCCCAAATTAAAAACTTTTGAAGTATAGAACTGTTTGGTTTACTGTCTTTTTGGTCAGATGAGTGGAAACAGCTCAAGATGCCGAAGGTGGTTTGTTATTTATTTTTTTTTCTCCTAAGTCATGTATGGAAATTACAATTTTTTATTATCTGTGGACAAATGCTTTGACTTAAAGAACAGCTGATTTTTTATTATCTTTTGTCATTGGCTATGAAATCACAGTTAATAAGTTTCACAGATTGCAATAAAACCCTTGAGAAACTCTGTGCTATCTGTCAAACATATAATTTTAAGGTCTAATAATATGCAATATGTTTACATAGGTTATTGAAATGCTGTTCTTTCCCAGCATAGATATTTATTAAAAAAGATATAAAGGTAGCATCTCAAAACTAATAGATTTTAATATATTTATTTAAATAGAAATATAAATGTTAGAAGACATTTATATAACATATGCAGCAAAATATGCTTCTGTAATGTAAGAAAATTGTTTGTGAAGACTGCCACTACTGCAAGATTTTAAGAACATATGACATTACCGGAACTGATCTAAAACTTGTTAAAATCAAAGGAGGCCTTGGAGAATCCTGTGCAGTGTAATCCTGTGCAGTGAAAAAATATTTAGTTGGAAAGTATGTATAAGTGTATGAGGACTCGTAACATATAATTTTATTCTTCTGGCTCTTCTGATCAACTTAAGTTCCCCTGCATTTTTAGTTTTTATTTTTAGACAGATCATGGATACCTAGAGCTGAGAAGTACCTTTACAGCAGAACTTAATGTGACTGAATCCTTCCATTCCATGAAAGATTGTAACAGGATTTAGTGTGAGATAATGACTTTTTGATTCTTTGTTGAGGTACTAGCAAATATGAAATTGTTGTTTATATATTACTATGCCTTTTAATACACTACAAAGATAAACAGCACCAGGGTAAAATTATAACAATTAGCATTTTCTAACTGCTTCTGACTGCTCTTTCCCTTTTTTTTTTTTTTTTAAATTTTGAATACTTCCAGTTTAGTCTTGACTATTACAGAAGTATTTTTCCTTTAATGTAATTTGTCCTTCTAGCACTCATGAAAAGAGTTGGCTTGGACTCCCCAGCAGTGTAGGTAAGCTGAATTTTGCTATCAAAAGGGTGGGGCAGTGTGGGAGTGTCATGATTTAGCCCCTGTCAGCAACCAAGCACCACACTCACCCTCCCTCCGGTGGAATCAGAAAGGCAAAAGTAAGA
>VZTL01063853.1:10196-20430 GCA_013400535.1 Scopus umbretta
CCCCTCCGCCCCTCTGTTAAAAATCAAATTTATAAACCAGTCTAATAGTCATTTGAATCACAACATTTACTTTCAAGAAGGGAATGGAGGAAATGTCCTCTGTGTCAGTATGGGTTAATGAAACTTTGAGAACCTGCTAGCCTTCAGTTGAAACTTTATTGCTCCTTTATTTTATCATAAGTTTAGTCACTAACTAAATAGTAAAATTTGATCTCTTTGCCTGTTTCTTACAGTGAACAGCATAGAAATTTTAAATATTGTCTAAGTTTAAAAAAATTGCCTAGAATTGTACCAGAAAGCAATATTTGTATTTTTAATATGGGGCTGTTGTTCAGGAAATATTTTTGTTGCAGTGATCCAAGTAAAACTGTAGTTCATCTGATTTGTCATAACTGTGTCTGTCTTTACAGAAATGTCAGGTCTTCATGATGATCCTCGCTTTTGATTTGAAAGTTCGTAGCCTGCTGTCAGATAAGCAAGTTGATCTTCCACCCTTTTTTGCATAGTGTTGTTGGAACTTGAAAACAACATGAGAAATTAAGTGCTGTCTGTTCTAAGACAGCTAAGCACAGAGAGAGAAATTAAAGGCGAGCGCTGTATCTAAATGACATAACGTGTATTGTGATGGTGCCAAAATGCACAACACTAGATTCAGCACTTTTGTCCATGAGGCAGTGTAGAACACAGTGTTGTGGAGCACATAATGTCAGTTTACATGTCCTGGTCTATTCCAAGGCAGTAAGAATAACTTTTGGTCTTTTCATGTTTATACTTTGTCTATTACATGTCAGTGTTTAAAAAAATAAAATTAAAACAAAAAAAATTTATTGGTGCTCTCAGCCAGTGAGGTAGCTTTTGTTAGAGCCTTCGTAGAGCTTTAGTGGCTTCTCTGTTTCTAGAAGTTTTCAGTAGCAGAGATGTCTTCAAAACCCTGTTTCCTTTCAGTGCTGTGGTATTACATTTTTAAAAGGGAGGTGTTGTCAAATCTGTTTCTCCTATTCTTTACTGCCTAGTTGTTAAATTGCATCCGTTGATTCTGGATTTAGCTGGCAGCTATTGTAGCTGGCAAATTGCTTCTCCTAAGATGTCCTGGTTTCAGCTAGGATAGAGTTAATTTTCTTCCTAGTAACTGACATAGTGCTGTGTTTTGGATTTAGGATGAGAATGAGGTTGATAACACGCTGATGGTTTAGTTGTTGCTGAGTAGTGCTGACACCAGTCAAGGACTTTTCAGCTTCCCATGCTCTGCCAGGGGCACAAGAAGCTGGGAGGGGGCACAGCCAGGACAGCTGACCCAAACTGGCCACAGGGCTATTCCATACCATATGGCGTCACGCTCGGTATAGAAACTGGGGGAGTTGGCTGGGGGGCAGCGATCGCTGCTTGGGGATGGGGCTGGGCATCGGTCAGCACATGGTGAGCAATTGCATTGTGCATCACTTGTTTTGTATATTCTTTTATCATTATTATTATTATTATTATCTCTTTCTCTGCTGTCCTATTAAACTGCCTTTATCTCAAACCAAGGGTTTTACTTCTTTTCCCTCCCGATTCTCTCTCCCATCCTGGGGAGGGGGAGAGTGAGCAAGCAGCTGTGTGGTGCTTAGCTGCTGCCTGCCGGGTTAAACCATGATGTAGGAGTTGTTGAAGGTAAGGAGCTGTTAGCATTTGGGGGGGATTTTTCTACATCTTTTATTAATGTATTAGAAAAGCTTATTCCTGAATTTGTGTGTTTTTCTTCCTACCTAGTGTTAGCACTTCAATTTTTTTGAGCCCTTTTGTCACTGTGTTTCATTCTTGATTCTTTACTCTGCTGGGCCACCCCACAACTACTGCTGCTAGTTCAGCTTGCTTTGGAGGATGAGACTGGTACAAGAATCCTGTCTGTCTTTCACACCATCCCAGTGACCTGGATCATGAAGTGGTTGTAGACACCCTCTTTCTTGCAATTTTCCCTTTCTGTGTGGATCCAGTGCTGGCTGGTTGGGTTTCTTGCCATGTCATTACAGATCAGCTGACAAATCAAGGATTGTCAGTGACCTTTTTGTCTTGAACTGTGTTACAAACCACAATACCTAGAGTTTCTGTGGTAAGTTCAAGTGCCATAGACATGCCATAGGATGCTCTTCAGGGAGTCCTGATCTTTCTGGGCAGCAGACATGTGGAAGAAACCATGAGACTCATCAAGAAAATGTGACTGGGCTTACAAAAATAAAACAGCTGTTTTAAATAATTATGTTTACCTAAATATAAAGCAGCTTTTAACTTATTCAGATGTATTTGTGGGCATATATTTAAGTGTGGGGGAATACTGACTTTGCATGCAAGGCAGTCACACTCACCTAATTCAGTCCACTTGCCTCTCTCATTGATTTAATACCACCTCAAGAGTTTGCTGTGCCATAGCCTCAGGAAGTTGTTTGTCCTGATGTGCACTCTGCAAAGCAGCTGTGCCTGGCCAGTGGGTGGTAATGCTCAAGAAACCTCCAATTAGCAGTATGCTGCCTGGCAGTGAGCGAGTGCTACAGATTCTTGCATTAAGTTTTGATGTTCTTGGGGGCACATTTTGTGCCACCCCAGCCAGGTGTCTGTGGTGTGACCTGATTCAGGAAGTCTTCTGCACGGAGATTCCAGAGGTTGGGAGGTCTGATAATGGTGAGCTCTTTAATGACTGTTAAGTGGTATAATTTTTTTCATCACTATTAAATATTATTGCAGAGTGTGATGGGCTTATTTTCTGGCAAATATGTTCTTTTAAGCCTTGGTGCTGAGTTGAATTAAATATACAATTAGAATACAGTTCTGTATGTACAGTTGTGTGCACATCTCTGTAAGACAAGGTGATAAACCTTGGAGCAAAGATAAATAAGGACAAGGTGTCTCAAGCGTACCTCAGAACCAGAAAATGTAGTCCTCGAGCTGTCCAGCCAGTTATTAAAATTCTTTTCTGCCTAATTAGTCTTTGATAGTTTGTTACTGAATAGCTTGAAAGTGTTCTGTACAAAAAGTGACAGAGGTTAAAGGAAAAGTGACTAGAGAAGGCTGGAGAATGCCTTGAAGTTTGCTGTAAGAAGTGTAATAAGCTGGCAGCAGCAACTAGACATGAGTTTGTGGGCTTCTGCTTGTGGATTTTACCGCTGACCACTTTTTCTTGATATTTAGCAGAAGCCCTATCGTGTGCTTTAGTGCCTTCCATGCTGACACCAGTGTGGGCTGAGACTTGATTTAAAATCCAGTTGTTTCATCAGTGTTTTAATGAGGCATTTGAGGCACACACTTGCAAAAATATTTATCTGCTCAAGAATGTTAATGGCACTGTTGTATTTGCAGACACTTGTGAATAATCTGTACATGGGGATGTGTTAATGCTGGGCAGCTGTCCCGAAAGATCCTTCTGGATTTTGGCTTATTCCACCATGCATCTGTGGAAAGTGGCACAGCTAGTTCACTGTTGCTGAAGGTGTAATGCTTAATCTGTTGGAAAAGCTAATCTATCATAAAATTGAGTTCTTGTAAATGTTGATTCTTTACAGAAAAGAACAGAGTACTAAACTATAGGAGTTAATCTGTGGGATGAGGGGAAAAAAACCCCAAACCCATCTAGAAGTACCACAGGCATCCGAGATATTATTTTCTACCAAATCAACAGACGGTGATGTTCAGAACAAATTAATCTACTTTAATCCAGTTGCAGTTTTCTGTTGGCAGTAGATTAATGGTTTTAATTATCATTATGTAGCATTTATAGTGCATGATAAGCATGGCACTTTACAGAAGTAGAAATTAAAACCTGAAGAACTTGCAGTCTTAATCAAAGCAAGTGATAAATGCAGTAAAATGATGAGAGAGAATGGGTTTTAAACAAGCAGTGTATCATTCTTCACTAGGTTGCAAAAGCATTGCTGGTGGATTTTTTAATTATTTTCTTAGCAAGAGAACAGAAGTGAGGGATGCTATAGTACTAGAAAGAACAATTTGTAAGTAGGAAAGCTTAGTGCACTGGAAGAGGAATCTTATCCAGGTATCCATGTGGCAGGGGGGTGTAATGCATAAATTGGAGATTGGAGAGTCTCCAATCAGTATGTGAAAGTGCTTTGAAAAGAAAATTGAGACATTTGATTGTCGTATTAGTTTGAGCACCAGAAGAAAGAAACTGTTTTCTGTCAGGCATATTGATTAGATTGAGTTGAAATAGGATGGCCGGAAAGGAAGAGGTATTGCAGCTAAAGGAAGAAGCAAGCACAATGCAGGATTGTTTTCTGGCAGCTGATGAGGAATATATACACATCATAAATAGCCTAGAGGGATGGAACAATATTGATTTAAAACAAGTCATGGTATAGTCACAGATAACTGAGAGGATGAGATCATTGTTTATGGAGCTGCTGGGTGGAAATAAGGTGGTTGCTCTGCATGGTGTTACTGCAACAGCTTTTAGCCACAGCTTTGACATCTGTGGTAACTAGAAAATACTGGGCATCACAAAAGAAGTAACCATTTAAACTATACCAGCTGTTAAGAGAATCAACATGAGTCTTAATGGAATATGGTTCTCAAACATTTTGTGCTTGAGAACAGAAATTCAACCTAGTAGTACCTGGCTTTCTTAGTCCCATGGCGAGTATCCTACATCTTGCAGCCTCATGTGGCACTACTACTTTTTCGCTCATTTTATGTGAGGAATAATTTCTCGGTAAATTACAGTCTATTATCCGTTATCCAAATGCTTCCAAATGCTGCATGTACAAAGGAATTACGCTGTGCTATAAATTAATTCATTTTATTTATCTCCCTCAAAGCCTCTAGAAGTAATTACTTCCAGCCCTGGTCAGCTAAATATCGAATTCAGGGCTACTCTGGGAGTAAATGACTTCTTAAAATTTAGGATAGTGTAATTGCTATAGAAGTAAAACCTTGGCCTTTAAAATAAACCCATGAAGTTAATGTCTCCATTTTTGTTGCTCAAAAATAGTTTCTTTTTTTGTTGTTGTTGTTTTAGCTCCTGTCTGTTTCTGTAAGTAAAGCCACAACTCTAAATATTATCTCTGGTTTTGTTTCCCCTTTTTTAGTAATAAAGCACCATCTGTTCAGTTGGCAAAAAAAAACGGTGCATAGCATATTAACATCCATGAAGAAATTTGGGATGTAGGCAGTTACAAAGATAGCAAGAACTATTGTTACTGCAATATTATTCATTATTAACTCCATACTTTTTTTGCTCATTTAAAAATGACTCTGGCATTCAAATGGCTAATTTGACAAGTACTGCAAAACCCACGTGAAAATTAATGAGTTGTATATAATTGCTGCATATGCAAAGAATAACTGTTCGGATGCATGTGGCTTTTTTCTGTAGGTGATTGTACAACATTTAAATTCAGTAATAAAAGTTTTATGAGTTTCATCTTCTGTGCAAAGGACTCCATACTTTAACTGCTTTATCAGCTGAGCATCAGAATCCTTGAAAAGTTCCACTATGGAACGGAGTGATCCTGAAAACTGTGGGAGGTTGGAGTGAGGCAGAGGGCTGGAGCTGGTAGCTGCCGGTCGGTGCCAGTGGGATGCGGCTGTCTGTATCGGTGATTCTGTTCAGACCAGAAATGCTCTCTTGAGGAAAATATCTCAAAGTAGGCTTGCCTCTGCTTTTTGGTTCATATCATCCAGTGAACTTGGAGTGCAGGAATAGGATGCTGTTCTGGATGAAACTGAAGTAGAAAATGCTGTCCCAAGGCACATCTAGTGTGCTCCAGGCGCTGGTAGGCATGCAGTCCGTAGGGCCAGTTGAGAGCTTGCCTGAAGCCCCGAGCACTGAAAGAGGACACGTGGCCCTCAGCTTAAATGTTTGCATTCCACAGGTATGTTCTGGTTGCACTTCTGTGCTTCCTGATGTAGATGTGGCCTGTGTCACACTCCATTATTAATGTGTAAGAAGAAGAATATTAGAACCACTATTCTAGCAGTAGTTTTGAGACCCCAGAATTCAAGGTGGAGAAGCTTTGCTGTTCCGACACTCTTATGATAGCCTCCAAAAATCCCACAGTCTTACTGTGGCAGGTGTTGTGCAAACAGAATAAAAATGTATTCTCTGCTTTGCCCAATCTAAAGGGCAAAGTAGGAGGCAGGTGGATACAGATAGATCTATATATGTATTCAAAAGTAGATGGATAGGATAGATAATCATGTAATGATGTCATACAATAGAAGAATGTCACTTTCCGCAGTGCTACAGTGGCACAGAGCTGTTTCCTGAGATTTGAATACGAGGCATGCTTCTTGATCACTTAGGGGAACTTCAGAAACACAAATCAGCTGAGAGCACGTGTCTGCATATCCACTGCAGAAATAATGACTCTCCGTGACCTGTCTTCTCTCCCTGTCTTGTGCCCCTTTGTTCAAGCTTGTTGTGCTGTTGAAATAGAATAAGTTTGGTAGGGTAAGTCTGAGCATCAGCTTCACTTCTTTTGGCTTTGCGGTTGCAAGGAAGAGATTATAGAGGTCAGAGGACTGACTCCATTTTTACTTATGGTTGTGAACTTTTATTGCACAGAAAATATTAGACAAAATGTTATTAATACTGTCATGTTAAATATGAAAGTTAGGAGTTAGGATGCTACAGTTAAGGCCACTTATGTAACCTTAATCTGCCTCCCTTCTGTGCATGTGTTACGATTCAGTCCTTAATTAGATGTTTCTGCTATCTTTCCACTCTTGCTTCATTTAGTGTGCAAAAGCTGGTTCTTGCTTTAACGAACACCTGCTCCATGCTTTTTCTTCCTTGTTGTTCCACATGTGGCCCCATTCCTTTTCAGATCATGCTATTTGAACTCTGTTTTGTGAGCAGTATTATTGGTTAGACACTTCTTTTACAATGGTATTGAACTTTTTATGTGGCACTGTAGTGTCCAAGTGTTTCATATATACTAATGAATTTGTCGACTAAGCCGAGTGGTGTGGCCTTACCTCAGTTTTGCAGTTAGAGAAATAAAGCAGAGAAACTGTTCAACAACTTCTGGATACTTGAAGAGCTCAAGATGCTTTTCCTTGCTTATTTTTGTTGTAAGCGCTTGCACTTATTAAGTATTTTGTTTCTTCAGGAAGCAACTTTCATTGACTTCACTGCAACTGTAAGCTCTTGGCAGTCTGCAGACTGGTGCCTGGGGTGCGAAGTCTGGCATCCAAACATGAGGAACGTGGTTTTACTTTTTTTTGGAAAAAAAACGGTGTAAGATGGTCTTGACAGACATCCTGCAGGCTTTTTGTGACAGAGGCAAAACTAGATAGAGATAAGGAATATTATTATTTAGGGTCTAGTCCAGTTGTTTTGGAGTAACCTTCCTTTCTTTTCCTGACAAGAAAGTGACTGAGAGATGGCTGCCGATATGTCTTTCGCTGCAGGTTTTGCACAGCATTTCTTGGTTCATTCACTTTTGCAAATGTTGATCCTTCCAACTGTAACCCTTCCATTTCCTTCCTATTTCTGTCTCCTCTCCACACTGGTTGGTTCCCATCCCAGTCATCTTCCTCTGCATGTCCAGGTCTTGCTGCTGTGGATCCCCAATTCTATTTCTCTTCCAATTGTGTTTTTCTCCTCCCTCTGCTTCTCCTTATCCCTTGGGTTTTGGTCCTAGTTTCTCTCCAGGTTCCTTATCCAGTTTCCATTCTCCCCCCATGCTCTTCCCGTTTTTTCTGTTGCAGTTGTTTCCACAGTGTGGTCCAGCCTTTCTTCTGAATGCTGCACCCCCCCACAGTTTCTTATTCCCTTCTTTGCCAATCACCAGTGTTCTCCTGACTCTTGCCTTAGCGCAAGTCCATGTGGAAAGCCTGTGCCCAGGCTTGAAATACAGAATGGAAATAAATTTGGGGGAATTTAGGCTGCTAAAGCTTTAGATTCTCCTGGCTAGGGACAAACTGGCTTTTACTTACTATTTATTTATATATACATTTATTTAAATTGTCAGAGAAATAGTCAAAATTTTGGTGTATCTTAATGGTGATTTGGTGGTGTCAAAATGGATAGAGGAGACAACCCCTGTTTTTCATGCTGCTGTAGTTACTTTAAGTACTATGTTTAAAATAGGGTGAAAACATTTTTGTCCCTTGTTTCTTCATTAGGAGAAGGGAAAAAACAACTATAAAATGGATAATTTTAGCTTGAATGGTGAAAGTTTGGTGAAATGATGTGCAAAAGTAAAGGGTTTATAGTTATTGCAGGTAATGTTAAGGACTGCTGCTTTTATGGCCACCTCTCTTACATTAAAATATTATTGGATAACTCTTCAGATAGCAAATCTGGAATCAGTTCAGGCTTCTAGAGCTAGGGACTTTATTCAAAATTTATGTGAGAAGAAAATACATAATTTTAAGGGGGGACAAGGTATAGTTATTTCGCTAATAATTTCTATTGTACATTATTTTTGTACACTACAATTTTAATCTATGTATACGATTTCTCTGATCTGATGTATTTTTTGAATATGCATACTTTATGGTGAAATAGAAGAGCTATTACAGGTCTATAAAATACTGTGTTTTTTAAAATAAACTTTTCCAATACTGGAATGTCATTTGACAGGCCATATTACTTCCCTGCTGTTTATTATCACTTTCTACTTTGTCAATTCATTTGGTCTGAGCTTTAATGGACACTAGCTTTTATTTGTATGTAGCTATGTGAAGGTAAATGATTAAATCAAGCATTGGAAAGATGAACTATATTATGAAGATAGTTATAACATCTATCAAATGCTCCCCTATGAAGGTGCTTTTTCTTTTTTGCAGATTATACTGTGCTATTTCTGAGTGTTTTTTAAGTGGGTTTTTTCTAGAAGGGGGAAAGAGAGCTTGAAGATGATGACGTACTATAACACTTCTGTTAGAATAACAAATACATTTATTGCTATATAATGTGAAATGCTTGAGGGAAATATCTGATTATCAGTGTGGAATCTCAGTTTAAGTAAAGCTTAAAGAAAAAGCTTGTTGAATTTTGTCCATCACAATCAGTCCATTTTGTGTGGGTAATGTACTGACGCTCTTGTTAATGTAGTTCTTAATGTTAATCTTGATTACTGAATTTTAGTTTTTATTTCTGTGGAAGTGTGAAGCCTTTCCATAGTCATATGCTGCTGGTGCAAACATAATTATTCTTTTCCTCGTCTTGCTAGATAAAACTTGCCGCAATTGTTTTAGGTGTCTTTTTAGAAATGTAATTTCTACACACCTGATAATGTTTCTGTTGAATAATTACTATTCTCTGTAAAGAAAGTGTGCTCATCTGTCCTTTGAAAGGAATGCTGGGGGTGACTTGGGAGGGGAGTAATTTGTTATTTTTTGGTATCTGAAACCTGCTGTTTTCACTGCAGGATGTACCTGCCCCAAAGATCCCATAATCTGGTTCTGCTATAGCTCAGTACTGGAGATCAAACCAAGTTTGCAAGAAGAAATGCATTTACACTGTGACATAATAAAGTATCTTAATGAGTTTTTAATAGTTTGCATGAGTTTTTAATAGTTTGCTGTAAGGTTTCTGTTAAATTTTATAAGGCAAAACAAATGATTTTTTTTGTTGTTTAACTCAAATAGGCAGACAGACATTATTGGCCTCCTGTCAGCGTAGCTCTTCTTTCATCCAGATAAGTTCCATTTGCCTAGCAATAATTCATATAGCGCTCACCATAGTAGCAATTAACTGGTATAACCACTTGAACAAGGAAATATGAGAGCAGAATATGCAGGCCTGCCCTGCTAGACCCTAGGGGATTTTTCGTCCTGTAGCTTATTATTTACCCCTCAGAGTTAAGAGACTCGGGCATAGACTAAGACCCTAGGGTACAAAGTTTGAAGGAAAATGGATCCTGTACTTGTGCATGTTTGATGTAATAGCGGATTTGAGGAAGATTTTTTTTATCATTAAATACTTCATAAGTAAAGTAGCCAAAAATAAGACCTCCAAACAAAACAACAGAAAACCAAAATGCCAATCTTTTAGTGTTTGAATTTTATTTTGGAGCAAGTAAATTGTATGTGTAAAGAATGATAGGTGTGCATGACCATGTATAGGTTATATCACTGATGATACTTAAAAGTTGTGATGCTTTACAGTTGAGCAGTAATTATACTGAAGGTCTTTGTATTGTTAATAAGAACCAGAGAACCAGGCCATATATATATATACACATGCGCTCTGTGCTTAAGAACTTCTGTCTGTGTTGAAAGACTATTTTTTTTTTTTTTT
>VZTL01063853.1:20452-31469 GCA_013400535.1 Scopus umbretta
TTTTTTTGTTACAGATGAATATGTGGGGGGGAGGTAGGTAAACCTACCTGCATGTCCAGAGAAGGGCAATGAAGCCCTGGGTGAAGGGCCTGGAGAACAAGTCTTATAAGGAGTGGCTGAGGGAACTGGGGTTGTTTAGTTTGGAGAAGAGGAGGCTGAGGGGAGACCTTATCGCTCTCTGCAACTCCCTGAAAGGAGGGTGTACTGAGGAGGGTGTTGGTCTCTTTGCCCAAGCAACCAGCGATAGGACAAGGGGTAATGGCCTCAAGTTGCACCAGGGGAGGTTTAGGTTGGATATTAGGGAAAATGTCTTGTAAAGAGTGGTGAGGTGTTGGACCAGGCTGCCCAGGGAAGTGGTGGAGTCTCCATCCCTGGAGGTATTCAAAAAACGTACAGATGTGGCACTTCAAGATGTGGTTTAATAGACATGGTGTTGTTGGCTTGATGGTTAGACTAGATGATCTCAGAGGTCTTTTCCAATCTTAACGATTCTATGATTCTAAACCTTTGTATATATTTAATACTGTATTTGCTTCCTCATATGACTGAAGTGTTAGTGAAAATAAGAGGAAGTAATTAATGGGAATCAGTACCAGAGGTCTAAGCCTGGAACAGACACAAATGCAGCAAAATAATGTGGCCTGGACTGTCTGCAAAGTCAGCTAGAAGCATCTTGATTCTGTTCAAGAATACCCTGCGAGAGGAATTTGGAAAACATATGGAAAAGGTTTTTTTTCTTCGGAGTCATTCATTCCTTGTGTAAGCACAAGAGGTGAAAAAAAGTGAATACCCTTCCTCCTGACACAGGCACATTGACATCAACACTGCACTTGTACCCGATGGTCCATATTTCAGAAATATAAATCTATTTTTATTCAGCCTGACCGTATTATAAGTCACTAATTAAGAGATTAATTCAGGTACTTCTGCCTGAGGGCGTGTGGGCAAGACTGCTGGCTGGGAAGGCATCCAAGAATGCAGCTGGTTCAGCAGGCTGGGGAGCAGCATTGCTACCTGAGACACAGTTGTCTTGCAGCTGCTGGTAGCGGTATTCCAGAGTAAAGAAGTTAAGATGTGTAAGCAGAAGGGTATATCTGCTATGTTGCAAATGCTTCTTCCTTTGAAATGAATTCAGTCTGATTTTCATACCAACAATACTGCTGAAAACCATAGAAAGGAACAGAGTTAGTAAATACTGAATAATTGTTATATGTTGAGAAGCATTCATAGTCTTTTGAAGAGATGCCATACCACAAACATCTATCAGAATTCTTTAAAGGATCAGAAAGCCACTATATAGAGTGATTCATTCAACACAATATGTTTATATGACCAAAAACTATTGATGGATCCCTATATTAAAAAAAAAAACAAAAACAAAAAAAAACCACAAACAAAAAGGGAGGGGAAGCCACTGTGGTTGATGTTTTTATATTTAAAAAAAAACAACAGCAACCCCCCTTAACCTTGGAATAAGGACAGATCTTCTTTTGGATTAGATTTCCAGATGAACTTTTACGGTTGGCTCTGAGTTAAATGATTTGTGAAAAGAGGAGGAATATTGGGATGTTGAAGTGTACTGCTGGTGCATATGCAGTAAAGACAGCAAAACTAAAATTTGAAGAGTTGTAATGCTTTCTAAGGTGATTAAAATGGCATATGAAAGACTGTCAGAAGAAACAGTTCTAATTATACATGAACAGTAATTGATTCTTAATTGGTTATACTTGAAAAAAGATCTTTAGAGTAATTCTGGATTTGAGTTTAGTGTTGATTTAGATACCAATTTGTCTAAACAAAAAAAAAGCAAAGACGATTTCAGGACTTAAAAGTAATTAATAGTTTCTAATAAAAGAAGAGAGAACAAAATGGAAGGCATTATTTATGCTACTGCATGCCCTTGGTAAATCTTACTACTGGATACTGTGTGGGTTTGCTGCTGTTGTTGTTTTTTGCCTTATCCTTAGAAGGATGTAGTTCAACTACAAAAGATACTGAGAAAGGCAAGCAGAGCTATCAGATGTCCTAGATGGCTTTTGAATGGGATGAAAGTAAATAAATTATGGTTCTCAATATGGGAAACCATGTGCCCTTACTCATCTCATTGAAGTCTATAAACTCTTTGAATAGCAGGGAGAAGATGAAGAGGGAATGATTTGTTCCTTATGTCTCCTAACATGAGAATAAGGAGGTATCTAATGAGGCAGCAAGTTATTAAATAAAAGGAAGTAGCTTGTCATATGACAGATAATTAAACCATAGAACTCGTTTCTGCAAGACAACATAATGGCCAAATGTAAAAAGGAACTTAAAGTGTTTGGACAAAATCATGGCAAAAAAGTAGTTCATCAGGGTTATTAAACATGATGTTTGGGTAGTGTGTGATCCATGAAGCCACCTGGCTCCGTAGTAGTTGGAGACAGGGAGACTGTATCAAAGGAAGGATTCCTGCTATTGCATACTGTCTTGAACTCTTTAGCTTGACCTCTTGCAGCTGCTCTGAAGTTACATTCTTGGCTGTGTACCCTGTTCTTCGTCTTGAACCAGAAGACAGAAGCATCCATTCACCTGTTCTACCTTTAGTTAGAAGCAGAAATAAAAAGCAGTTTCCTTCCCAGTAGAGAGGCTGAATGCTTACTTACTCTTTTAAGTATTTGGTCAACCTTTTCAGGTTTCCCTTGTTTGCTTTAATTACTTTTAATTGATAGTATAGCACTATTGTCAGAATGTCCTATTTTGATCCTCTCAAAATGCAAGCTATGGTTTCTGCCCAAAACTACTTTCTGCCTTGAAATAGTAATTGGTCAAATTGAAGATTTTTAGACTTCAGATTTTTTGCCATGCTTTAGGCTAGGAAGCTATTTTTGTCTTCTGAAGATAAAAGGCATTTTGATTGACATCTGTGAGCTAACCACCTGAAAAACAGTTTGAGACAGAAGGGAAGGAGAAAAAGGATTTGCAAGGATCTAGAAATGTGTTTGCAGCATAGATGTATAAAATGCTTACACAGGCACACACAGACAAATAATGAATTTTTCACTTGCTAGAGCTGCTCCGTTTGTTGTTCCTTACACACTGACTTACACTCTTAAATGAAATTAAACAGAAAAGCTAACAAAATGTCTTTGAACTTGCTCAATTGTTTGCTTTAGCTGGGGTGTTGTTTGTTTGTATCTTTTTCTATTCCCTGTACACCATATCAAGCAAATTTCCAAGCTGTCAGTTGCAAAGTAGAAGTCAGCCCGGTGACTGTAGATCTCGGAGGACTATTTGGCACAAAGAGGGGAGCAAGAATGCGTGGATGTGTGCATGCACAGATATTTTCAGTTAATCCCTTCCTAATTGGGTTACTGCTGAGCTCAGTACTGCCAGCACCATCGTGAGTTTCAGAACATTTGCACTTTTCCTCTGGGAACGTGTTATTAGGTGATAATCTCGGGGTTTTTTATTTAAAAACTGCTAAGGAAAAAAATTATAAAGGGAACAAAATGCATCCTAAAAGCCCTCGAAGCAGGAGACATTAAGCTTTTATGTTTGACTCATGGGTTTTGAATCTGCAGTAGTACTTGACATTTGCAACCCGATAGAATAACCTCTTCCATTGAATTGCTGGAAATAAAACTGAAATTGTGGCTGGTAAAACCAAGTTCTGGAAATGCCAGTGCTCTCTTAGGCATAACTTAGCCTTATACGGATTGTATCTTCCATGTTTTCGGTAAGATAACAACTGGCTCCTTTGAGAAAGGCAAAGCAATGATTACTAGCATGGGAATTTTTTAGCTATTGTTTTCTTTGTCTCAGTAGTTCAGACCCAGCAACTCATTTTTAATGAACAAAAATTCTTCTGATAATCCTCCCATTACAGTTCAGTGCACAGAGAACGTAGATTTTTAAACTCATTTTTCTAAATGACAGCAGTTTTGTATTTGGCTAAGATACTGCAGAGGAAAAGAATAATGCAAATTAAGTGGATAATTTAAGTAGAAATTTTACCCTGGCAAGTGCTAGCATGTAAATGAAAACAAAGTCAATTTTGTTTTGGCTTTATGATGAAACGCAGCAACAATTTTAATGTCTTCTCAACTGTAGACTGAAGTCAGAGATTCTGCATCACAAAAGAAAAGCTTCCCCAATTCTGATACTTTCTTTAAGTATGAATAGTTTGTTGAGATTTGTGCATATGAGCTACTAAGAAAATGAAAAGTATACTGGTGTATCCTATGTAGCAGAGGATTTCTTTTGGCTTGCTCAAATAGCTTCTTGGTGAAATAGCATCACTTTTATTAGCACAATTTGCTCAGTTGTTTGTTCCTATCACTCCTATCAGAAAACTGTGCTAGAATCTTGTTCCTCTGATGTTTAGAAACCTGAGTGCTCTCTAAACCATAGTCTTTCCTATGTAGTTAATGGAGAAAGGGGTAAGCATCAGGAGAGGATAATTCTTATTCAGTATTTAGGAGCCCGATTTAATTGTTCTGGGTAGCCTTTTGAATGATTGATTGTGTTCCCATTCATTAAATAAAAAGGCTGTTGGCTTGGGTTTTCAGTGTAAATCCTTTTGTTCTAGCCCAAATGTATTCATGGCCATTTTGTGGAGTTACGGAAAGCAGAACATAGTTTCATCAGACAGGATTTTTTTTTTTTTTAAAGAAAGAAAATAAAGCGGAAAAAATGGCAGGATTTTAACTTGGGAAATGTGATAGTTCTTCATCCACAGAGATTTAAATACAGCACTGAAAATATTATTATAAGACACAGCTAATACCCATTCATTGTTTAAGATTAATAATAGGCCTTAAGATAGTTAAGGTATGAATCAAAAGTTAATGATGAGGAGTTCTGCCAAAGATGAAATTATCTGGGTTGTTGATGGTAATTTGGGAGATTCATCCAGGGAATAGTACTGGGACAGTATGAGGAAATATTTTGACTCGGAACATGGCCTGAAAAGGTGTCCACTGATTAAATTTGTCGATGAGACAATGCTAAGAGGTGTTATGAATACAAAGAAGAATTGGAAAATTAGCCATGAAAAACTAGATGACTTGAAGAGTGGAGCCAGTGCACTGGCATTTAATTACCCACAGTGCAAGTTTTGTGTACTGGAGGACCGATAGTAACTTACACAATAAACTGGGTAGTTGAACTGGAGATGCCAGGTAAGATGATCAGGATGTGGTGGCATGCCACCAGTGTGATGCTGCAAAGGTGATTGCACTTTTGAGGTGAATCAGTGAGTTAAAAATAGGGATGTTTTAATGTTTCTATGCTAGGCACTGGTGTGACTTATCTTGTTGTTCTATAGATAATTTTGTTCTTCCATGTTAAAGAAAAAGAAAGTCATGTTAGTAGTAATGCAGATAAGTGTTACTAAGTGAGTGCAAGAAAAAAAGACAACTTGCCTTACAAACCCCTGCTTATATGTAATGTAAACAGGACAAAGTTGACATAAAAACTAGCAATACAAGTTAGTAATACTAATGTGAGCAAGGTTGTGGGTTTTTTTAAACAAACAAAAAACACTAACAAAAACTTGCCCTTATTGAATAAAGATGATCAATCTGCTTCAAGAGCTTGAAATCCAAGAATATAACCAAAGTAATATGTGTGAAGCTGAAGTTCTAATGGGTGTTTCTGGTGAAGGGTAGAGACTGATACCATGTACGCTCTTATTTCAGCTTTTGAAGATCTGATTCTGGCTTTGAATGTGAGCATGGACTGCTTCAAATAAGAGATATTCTTAATGTTTACTTAGTTACTTATAGCAGAATCTCATCCTTTCATTACTACCAGCTTTCTCAGGAGCAGTGGTGAGAGAAATGTTATGAAAAAGGGTGTCAAGGTGTCAGACTGTGAACAGAAAAGAGATTGCATACCAATAGAGTTGTATTAATTTGTAAATATTCTGCAAACTAGCTTTAGACTGAGTAAGTGTTTTAATAGGGTGAAATGTCATCACTTTAGACAACCTCTCCTAAGAAAGCAGTACCTCAGTTGATGTTTTTTAAGTCTAGGTTCTGTGGTGATGTGAAACCAATTAAGAAAACACAAAATACTGTTGCATTAACCTTTAACCTCAGAGAAACCCGGGTACGCTTCATCTTTTGCAATATGAATGCGTGAAATGTATTAAGTGATAACATGAAATATTCTAACTTAAGGTTAATGCAATAGCCAGATTTTTTCAATACGTGTATAAGCAACATAAAAATGGTTGTGAAAACAAATTTAGTATGGGAATTTATGAATAGCTTGATTTCATATTTACTTTGAACCATATGTATGCAGCTCTTAATTATACACATTATCTTAGTCTATCTCTTTTCTTCCTTAGAGACGTGGATTTTATACACTACAAATACTTCTATTACAAAATTACCAGAAGTGTGGTAAATAGTGTTTTTTTTGGCGTACTTACTGCCCTAGTCTAACTTCATATCAACTTCCACAAAGTCCTCTAATGCAATAGGTACTTCATACTGGTGGGACACATAGTCCAGAAAAGATACCACTGGAGGAATTAAGCACCTGCAACTCCAGCACACAGTTCATTTGCTGTGTTTAGCAAGAAGCATATTAATGTTACAAGTCGAAGTACAGTGATAATAGTACTTCTGGTTGGCAGTGAAATGAAGATTTGTCCTTCAAACTGTGCAAGGGAGTCACATAGATGTAACAAAAAAGGAGCTGAATGCTTAATTACTGCTGTAAGAAATTGCATATCTTGCACTAAAGACTTCCAAATTATTAAATGACTTCAGCTGACATTAATCATCTCTGCTAGACTGTGACAATCATTATAAATAGACTCTTGGTCCCTCTTGGGGTTTTCTCTAATTTCATTGCTGACTGTATACAGGACCAGTGAGGAGGAGGCTGTCTGCTTCAGGGGGAGTAACAAAATCTTAGTTTTTCCACATTAGCCTGAATACTTTGCAAATATGGTACATCTGAGTGGAACGTGTATATATTTGTTTCTCTAAATTGCTATTTTGAAAAGTATTTTAAAGTGTTTTTAGTTTCAAATCCTGACATATGGAAACCAAGTGTTCACAAAAAATTAAGTTGCAACAATATGATTCTTCATGTTGGTAATGCTTTTGTGTGATTTCAGTAAAGTCAGCCTGTGTTCGGATTGGTTTAGGTTTCTTTTATGGGCTTTTATGGAAAGCTTCCTCTAATCCTAAGGCTATTGTGTGTAAAGTTTGTCAAGGGTTGGTATATATAAAAGGATGCTCTGGTTGGCTGACTGAGTTAAAAGTGAAGAAAGCCTTATAGGCTCCTGAATTTCTCTTCTTATTTTCCTTTCTGCTGTCTTGTATGTAATGGAGCCCACCATCTATCAACCCTTGCTTCCGTAGTTATGGAAGACTTATTCCATAGAAATACTTTAGCTACTGTCTTCTGTTCTGCTTCCTTAGTATTGATTGAGTTCTTCCATGTTTAGACAGATCTTTGAAATAATTGATAAATGGAATGAATTTTCACTTATAACTAATAATGATTTTGAATAATCTTGGCCTGGATAATTGATCATCTTTTTTTCTAGTATGAAACCATAGATTATAGAAGATCGGTCATTGACTGCAAAGGAGAAAGAGATGCATGTCTTTGTGATAAGTTACTGAAACAGCAAGCTAACGGTAAAAAACAAATAGGCAGTTGTTTTTTGAACAAGAAGTATACTTACCAGTTAAAGAGCTTTTTGCTATAATTACTATTTTTCTCTGGGAAAACTGGCTGAGCTTTCTGAGATAGTGAAAAGTGGACTTTGACTTAAAAGACTAGTTAAGAAGTGAATTAAGTACAGGTGCAGGGTAATGCAGGTGAAGTTCTATTAACTCCAGTTCTTTGCTGTGGTAGTTGCCTGCTCAGCGCTTTTCCCATTTATTTGAAGCCATGACGGCTTTTTGGGTATATTTCAACCAAGGAATTTCTTTGAGAATGAGCCTCATCATGAGGGAGTAGTTGGGCTCTCTAAGTAATGAGATAGTGACTGCCAGGGAGTAGGCTCCTTTTATGCCTCTCACAGGCCAGATTACTGGGTCTCTTGTCACATCTGTGAGCTTCGCTGGGAGGTTGGGGACCAGGAGTGAACCGGGCATTGGTCACAGATGTTCCCCATTCAACCCTGTGTGGGCTGCAGAGGAAAGGAGCAGGCATGGCACCTTTGCCTACAGAAAGACGCTCTGCTGTTTTATTCTGTGCTGAGCCTTCTTCTGTGACCTGCCCTGCTTTCGCAGGGTGTCATCCTCTTCTAGAGTGAGCAGTTTATGAACACAAGCATGTGGCAGTGGGAGCTAACCTGATCAACAAGTCTTGATGAACCAGAAGTGCTCAATTGCTCTCTTGGCTGAACGAGACCTTTTGATTTCCTTGTGATATCCCAAATCTTTACTTTTTTTTTTTTAATAAAAACACATTAATTTCCCCATGAAAGCAAAGACAGCATTAGCTGCCTGAGAGTTGATGTTGGTAAAAGAATTTTAAAGAAATACCCAGTCCTGTGTTACTTTCAATGCATCTAAATTGAAATAATACTGAGTAGGAAGTGCTGAGGATTTTAAGTCATCAGTGATAGATTGGGATGTTGATTCAAATCTAAATCTTTTCCCAAATTGAATTTACTTTTATATGATGGCAAAGGCCAAATGAATCACTGAGGACTGCATGGTGCATAGTGGTTTCATTACAGAAACTCATGTAAATGTCTCAGTCTGTGGACAGTTATTAATGTTGCTATAATCTAGAGGTCTGCATCGTGTAATGAAACAGATGCCTAATGGATGGTGTATTAATCGAAACTCTCTAAGGGCTAGTTTGGATCTTAGTCTCGTTTATTTTGATTTTCATTAGGAAGCTGATTTTATGCATGTGTGTCAGCATTGTGAAACAATGTTGTAAATCTCATGGGGAAAGCAGCAAATATATGTTTTTAGAAAAGTTATACGCAAGGAGAGAAATTCTTCATGTTGTAGAGTATTTTGCATCTTCTGAAAACTTGGGGGCAACATTGATCAGCCTAATTAAGGGAAATAAAACTCCTGACATGACTGGAGTGAGTTCATGTCTGTATAAACCTTCTTTTTAACTAAGCTAGTTCTGATATTTGATTTAGAATTTTTCTTTAATGCCTCAAGGAAATGAGAGGAGAATTAAGATGTCTACGGTATTACGGACAATATATCTATTAATTCATTAAAGCAGACTTACCAGAATTATTTTCTTGGAAATTCTTACTGCCCATATATTTTTTTTTTTAATTAAAGTGTCTTCACTTCTTTATCTGAAATACAAAATTAATAACTGGCAAAGAACGTGAAGTTAATTCATTTTGCCCTCTTAGGTGTCTATTCCTTCCATATGAACAGAAAGAAAATAAGTGATTGGATGGAATCTCTTCTAATCAATTGATTTGCTATTTTAATTTAATATTTGTAATTTTCTTGTAATGTTATTGCAATTACTGGAGTTAGTAGTATGTGGAAAGTACTGCTGGACTCCCCGAGAGGTACAAGCAGACACAGATGGTGAGTAGGTGAAGTGAGCTGCCTTCCCTTCTGCTTGTTTCTTATCAGTGAACCGGCTCTTGGCTTAACTTGGACAATGGTGGAAGCTGACAGTCTACTTCATTGCCCTTTTGAAAGGAGGGGATGGATTTGTATTTTTGGGAAGAAGCTTTAAGCAGCTGTTCTGTCTTCCACATGCCCAAGTTTTTTTAGAGAATTGAGTACTTGCCTACCAGTGAAATACAACAGAAATCCTCCTTGAAAGGAAGGGATCTAATAAAAGACATAGCACGTTGCTTAGCTCATTTGTGTATAGCACGTTGCTCAGCTCATTTGTGTTGCCTTCAGTTGACGACTTCTTCTAGTCTTGTGTGTATTCTTTAGCTCATAATTTATTCAGGAACTTATTTCTGGTACTATATTTGTGATGCTGCATGTAAATGACTTACTATATTTATACCTCAAAAGATTTGATATCCTGAAGGCTCTCATTCTAGGGCTTCCAGTTCTTAGCTTGATATAGAACCATCTCACAGTCATATTTTCTTGCAGAGCAAATTAGATAATTTCATAAGAACAAATTTTCATTTAAAAACCTGTATTTCTTTAGACAAATATTCTGGGAAAAAAGTTAAGCATTTTATACCTGAGCATTCAGCTGTTTTCCCTTGATTCTGTTTCTCAAAGAACCAATAAAGCTTTAATTTATAGTATTTTTCAAACAGTGTGAGTTTCTTAGGTATATGCACAATATACGTATGTTAATTGCTGCTAGTTTTGATTTCTACTAGCACTGTCTTACCTGCTAATTTTGAAAGGAACATCATGTTGTGAGTGAAGTAGTTCCCATTCATGTTCCCTGGAAGTATTTTTTTAAGGGCCAAAACCCTATGACTATGTACTGTATTGTTCTGTAGAAATGAGAAATTCCACTTAATTTAGATTTGGTGAATTATTTTCTCCAAAATTAAATGGTAATTATGTTTTTGTATAGTGAACTATATTTTGTATAGTGAACAGTAATTCGTTGGTAATGCTAGATTTTCACATATACAGGTTGTTTGCAAAATGAATGGTAGAAGTGGCAAGGTGACTAATTAACAGTGAAATAAGCTGTTTTTCTGTATTTTTGCAAAGATGATTTTACGTAGCTTGAAATTTCACACATTGATATGCAACACACTGATTACACAAAATGAACTATTTCTCTTCATGTCTTCATCATCAAAAGAATGATGGTCTTAGTGCAGATTTGCCAAGCTTTTGGTAATGTTCCTTTTAATTGCCTTATAGGATGGTGCTGTGCAAAAGATAGTATCTTTCAAATGGCATTTTCCACAGCATTTAATTTGTTAATTGCTTCCATGTGCATACTCATAATCTTTAAAGTGTAATGTTTTCCGTAATAAACACTTATACAGTAGTTCATGTGAACATAGTGCAGGGAGGGGAAGATGACCGCAAATGTCATCAAAACCATTGCTGCCTTAATTTTTTTTTTTTTACCT